>NQII01000020.1:0-60735 GCA_002778355.1 Clitarchus hookeri
ATCACCATTGTCCATGGCGCTCACGCCACTGTCGGGAGCTTCTCCTGCAAACAGCGTAGGTGGACCTACAGAGGAGCGCCTTACAGTTACGGGATAGCCGCTTGAACAACGAAGCTTCGTTTTGCCTAGGTTTGAGGTGGCAAGTCAGCTGAGTGTCCTGCGAGTAGGCTATTGTAGCCCTTTCCCCCTCCACTTCCGTGCCTCGAAGACGCGTTATACTCTCTAAGCCCGAATCAGTGATACCAAGCAGTGAAATAACANCCCTCCACTTCCGTGCCTCGAAGACGCGTTATACTCTCTAAGCCCGAATCAGTGATACCAAGCAGTGAAATAACAATCACTGAAAGTTAGTTGACAAGCTGCTGCCGACTGACGGATCAAGCAAATAAACTGGGTACAAGTAACGTAGAGCAATGGAATTCTTGACATTCAGTGGGAAACACAAATAAATCAGAGAAATTAAGCCACCGCATTAATTAGTTATCCGGCACTGATTATCAAACGTTCAATTTATACGGTTTTTCACTTATTTGGCTGAATTCTCACTGTTTCGAGTAAAGAGTGTAGTTATTTCTGGCAGATACGCCCTTTTACAGAGCTAACCTAGCTGAAGATTTCACGTCGTAAAATCTATATTCACTTGTCCATCGAATTAAGGACTCCAGAGATGAGCTGTTGTTAAAAAATTATGCCGTGACGTTCTTGGTTTTTATGGTGGGAAAATTACGTGTATAAATTCATTTATAATATAATGCTGTGCCTGAAACCTTGAGCTGTGACTAGAATTTTACTTAAAATACAAAGAACATAAATTGAAAAAATTGAGTCCATGGTTTTTACATAAATACGTCAGCTACAAAATGATAGTTTTTTTTTTTAAGTATACAACCGCCATATTTATATAAATTGGAATTGACTGTGAACTGAAAGTTAACACCAAACAAGGTAATATTTAAGCTGTTCCGACAAAAATTTATAAATTTGAAAATTTTGACGCAACAAATTAAACCAAACGTAATTTAGCATTCTGGGCGAAGTACAGTATGAGCAAAATCTATGATTTTTGTACTTTTGTACCGTGTTAGATCAAATTCGTAAATGCNTCTGGGCGAAGTACAGTATGAGCAAAATCTATGATTTTTGTACTTTTGTACCGTGTTAGATCAAATTCGTAAATGCAGCGCTATTGGAGCTCCGCCCTCCTGCAGCGGTCCTAATTGTGAAGTGGCCTCGATTGTGAAGTAAGGGCCGATCCTGTCTATTACAGCTTTATAGTATCCGCAGTGGTAAAATGTGCAAGAGAAAATATTTTCTGCTGGAGATTCTAGTTTAATCTTTAATGGCCACAATGTGCAACAATTTTTTTTTTTTTTTTCATATTTTGTAACGTGATATGTGTCGACTCTAAGCGCATGGAAAGCAGTAAATGTTTGGAGGTTTTGCAACGTCGCAAATGGGAAAATACTGTTATCACACTCAATCTGGCCCACAAATTAATAAGTAGTTAGATGCATCTTTACATCAGCCGGAAAAATTTTGACGATTGTGTGGACATAAGAATTCACGAAGTTATTTTCCTTCCATTTTTGAACATATTGTATTATTCGGCTCCCTGCCAAAATGTACTTGTACCCCATCAGTTTAATGACGGGAAATATAAACAATTTTTAATTTTTTTATATTCTGATTCAGGGATATTATTTGAGATAGATTAATAAAAATGTTGGCCTTATTTAGGCATTTTACTTGACTCGTAAATCTGCTCCCCGTAACCTACTCGCCAACTGGCAGTCCACGACAATAGGTAACATTTCGCAGTATGCAGTAGCCAATTAGACACAATGTCCGTTACAGAAACTCGTGCAGCTAATCACAGAACGGGTAGGACATTATGAAAGTAACCGCCACGCACTTACCTACTCTGTGATTATTATTTTCGAACCAAAGAGGTTTCGGCCGTTAACGCAAGTCATGATTGTGTGTGATTTTTTTGCTCGTAAGTATCCGCTCATAAGTATTCCGGCATGAGCGGTAGGTATAGTGAACGACAACTAAAGGAAACAAATAATGCCATTACTTTGCCTATAGGTTGTTCACGACAAACTGAGGTCTGAAAGAGCTGCTTAAGATCTGCTCGTTTGCACATTGCGTAACCTTCCGCCGTATGTCAAATTAACATCGCCATGGACCTGATCACTTTATTCGTGCGTCGGTCATGTAAAACTGTGAAAATACTATAAAAATAAATATCTCTAATTTTCCTCCGTCGTTACCAACTTACTCGGCGCATGGCAGTCAGTGTGCCCGTGAAAATATATGCAATGTGGGGGCAGTGATGTTTTTCAAAGGTTAACTTCAAAAGTGCTCACTTTACCGTGAACAGCATATACTTTATTTTATCATTTTCCCAGTTAAGTAAAATTACGTTGAACATACCCTACCTTCTCCACAATTCGACTGACCGCACCCTTGCGTATATTCAAGAAAGTGTAGTAGCTCATGGTTTTTCGCAAGTGGACGATGTACCGACCGGCGGGTTTTCTCGGGATCTTCCGTTTCCCCCATTGTTGCATTCCGGCGCTGCTCCATACTCATCTCGTTTCACCCTCATCGGCTCTCAGGACCTCCTCGATTTTAAGAGCCACTCATATCTCTCCACTCCACTGTATTAGCTGTTTGGATATATAGTAGTACAGTAGTACTTCGTAAGTTACTTCATTTACGTTTTTGACGTCGATAAAACTTTTCGCCTGCCCTCGGAAATAGCTACCACCGATGGACTATAATTTGAAGGAATAAGGCTGGATGGAGCTGTGGCACCCTCGACTGCGCGGTGAGTAACTCCCCCGCCCAGGTCACGTGGCCGTGGCCGCAGACGCGGCGGCCGGAAGTTGTAACGTGTGTCCCTCGTGTTTGCCCGCGGCTAGTTATGGGTCATTACGCGGCCGGTGGGTTGGCCGCCCTGCGCCACGCTGTCTTGTCCACTCACGCCATCCCGCACAACCAGTGTTGCCAACAGTAACGACATGTCCCTGTTTGTAGTGATTCTTTGATGTTTTTGGGTTGCTGTAAGTATGTTTACGAATATTGAAAAAACATCGATATATCGAAATGACGATATTATATCAACGATATATCGATACAAATACTCGATATATTTGAACCATATTTTATCGAAATGAATATATTTTTCCAGGTATTGGAAATAAATTTTTTAAATACTCTTTTAATAAGCTCTATTTTGTATACCAAAATTGAATTTAAAATTACCGTTTACTTTGGCAACATGCACCAAAAACAGGCGCCACATCTATCCTCAATTTGTATTATGCCAAGCAATTTAACCTTTTTGAAGTCCTATAATACATAAAATATCAGATTCCTATGTACCGAAAATTTACATTTTCTTACGAAATATCGTTTCGTAAAACGATACTTTTATAAATAACCAATATAAATAATATCTACATTTTTTCCTATATCAACATTCCTAACGTAAGTATGGATCAAAATTTTCAGGGGGTAGGTATGTGAGGGCATTTCAATAACGTCTAAAAGTTGGGCTCAGAACTCCTTAATTCTCTTTTAGTGATAAATTCTTTCCTTAAAGCACGTGAAGAAGATCATACATGTGATATAGGCGAGAGACATATTACTGCACACAACATTGCAATGTGCGATTTTTTTAGAACTTAGTAAAATTTCGTATTATTTAGAAACCACAAGAAAATAATGCAGAAGTAATTGCCGAAGTACATTATTGAGTTTTATTGTTACGTGGTTGGCATTTTTATACTTATAAATTTATATTGGGTACTTTTTACTTGATTCTACGGACTTTTACATGTTCGTAGGGACATAACCAAAAAATGGTTGGCAACACTGCGATNGTACTTTTTACTTGATTCTACGGACTTTTACATGTTCGTAGGGACATAACCAAAAAATGGTTGGCAACACTGCGATTACGCACATTCAGTGTCGATAAGGTTCATTCTACTCAGGTTAGGAACAATGCGTGATTTCATATGGGAGAGTTTGGAATAGGGAAGATTTCCGCCGCTAGGTGTGCAGTGTTCCAAAAAAGTCACTTAAAAAAATAATTCTAGGCTACGTGAATAATGAAAGAGAAAGATTTTAATTAGTTACAAAATTATTTTATAAATGATATCTGATTATTACAATTATCCTGTTTTTTTTAAAGTAGAAAATATTGAAACACTGTTATATTGCCGATATTAGCACTTAGTGGCAAAACATTTTTGGTTGGGAAATCCGTTCAGTCCCGAATTAATTTACCAGCTCAAGTGATGTAATAGTTAAATTTTTTACATCTGTGCTGTACCTGTGTCGAGCGTGTTTCTCGCAACCAATGAACAACGTACTAAATGTTCGCTGAAGTCAGCATTGACCATTTACAAATGAGGGATGTAGAGGCTTCAACAAATCAGACTACTCGAAAGGAAGACGCTCAAAACACCGGCCACTAATTCCTTGCTGTGTACAGTGTCAACCATAAGTATCCTTCATCTGCAACATGTCCTTGATCGTGGACATGGGGGCTGGACAGGTTGACATTGATCTTCCCAACCTGCAGTATAGAGCGTCCCACTATTAGCTTGCAGTACAGTGTGACTGGCGCGCACTGTTGCCAGATTACTCCAGCTTTGCGACGTAACTGGCAGGCTGAGTTACAAATGGGTGGCGAAGGAAACGGCCTGATAAAGAGAATTTTATCCGTTCACCTCCCTGACAACTCTTAAAAGAGAATCCAATCCTGCGACGCAAAGCTGAGCGGCTACTCTGAAATTGTAACCTGTGAGAAACCGTATCTCATTGTGATTGCCTGGCACGCACTCGACGAAAACGGCANCACTATTAGCTTGCAGTACAGTGTGACTGGCGCGCACTGTTGCCAGATTACTCCAGCTTTGCGACGTAACTGGCAAGCTGAGTAACAAATGGGTGGCGAAGGAAACGGCCTGATAAAGAGAATTTTATCCGTTCACCTCCCTGACAACTTTTAAAAGAGAATCCAATCCTGCGACGCAAAGCTGAGTGGCTACTCTGAAATTGTAACCTGTGAGAAACCGTATCTCATTGTGATTGCCTGGCACGCACTCGACGAAAACGGCATATTTTGAGGCTGCAAAAAGATAACTTATTAGGCAACAGTGCACGCAGGAACAAGGACAGCGTTAATGACAGAAACCGTGTATTGGAAAGAGAGAGTGAATGTCCATTACACCGCACATGCAATCTAAGGGTGAGGCACTCTATAGAAGTAATCTTGATGTCGAACAGACCCCGGTAATTCGATGAGGGGGAAACAAATCTTTACCACAGAGTAGATAAATTCACAGAGACGAAATGGCGTGGAGGTTCCTTTGACGTCGGCGTACACGTTCGCCGATTGGGCTGCGCGAGGCGTTGCGAACGGAACCTTGGATCTGATTGGCTACTGCATACTTCGAAATTTTTTCCCTTATTGGCTGGGTTGCCGGCTGGCGAGTAGTTTAGAAGGTGCCGATTGGCGAACGGCGTTCCGACATGTTGCTGGCCAGCGACGCCATTTTGTTGGCGTGTTTCACTGGAGATCGCGGACTGAGTGGCTATTTCACCTCTGTAATCTTAAATACTCTGTGTCATTACCGACGATAATCGAAATCTAGGTTCTATAACCTTACAGCTTAAATTACTGCATATTTAAACAAAAGATATAGTATCTGCGCATCACATACAATAAACGATCTTGTGATTTTTCTGTTAAGCTATTGTAGAAAAATATTATTGATTTACGTATTTTAATTGTGATGGTTGTAGCACAGTATTCTTTGTCTATGTGACTTCGGCGTCTGTTATTTCATGCCACACGTATCTCTATAAATATTAATATGAAACTGTTTATGAAGCAGTGTTTCATCAACGTGATTACTATGTTTGTTATCTCGAACACAATTATGGTTTGAAATACGTGCACATAAACGACGCAATCAAAAATATTGACCAGCAAGTGTAGGCCAAACTTTAAAGTAAATGAAATACATTTTGATGACTTCAAGGGCATTGTCTGCCAACATAACAATGTGAACATTTGTAGCTTACTCGTTCTAACGTTTACCTACAATAGAATCTACTTCAGTTATGGTTTATTCTACTCATGTTGGGAAGCTCAATGCTAATAGTTTGACAACCAAATTTTTCGCCGCCAGGTAGCGCTGGTGTTGCATGCGTACCTTACTTGTCCATCTTTTATATAAGGAAATGAGATATTTGCAATTTTCCTAAACTATAAAGGAATCGTGTAAAATCTTCCTATTTCTATCGCGTTAGANAAGGAAATGAGATATTTGCAATTTTCCTAAACTATAAAGGAATCGTGTAAAATCTTCCTATTTCTATCGCGTTAGGATTTATGTACTGAATAAACTTTGTTCTTCCCACAAGAATGAAAATTTAACGAAGTAAGTCCCCATTTTGGTTCTAGTTGGGTCTAAAACTGGATTTAGCAAAATGTTGTGTTACATAATTATTTTATTAAAATTTGACAACCTATTTGAAAATTTNGGTCTAAAACTGGATTTAGCAAAATGTTGTGTTACATAATTATTTTATTAAAATTTGACAACCTATTTGAAAATTTTCTCTCGATGATAGCCATTTATATATTTCGCTTTATGATTCGTAATTTGTTTTTCACTTACGAAAGTTTGTTTACTAACTAAAAATGCAAAAAAACATTTGCATTTTTCTGTTCACTCTTGAAAACATCATTGGATGGCGTGAATAACTGTTACAAAATAAAGTTCATACTTTATACAGTGTTTTGGCTGGGCAAGTTTGTATATCACAATTCAGGCCAAACACAAACTTGTACACACATGTATGTAAATATAATTTCCCAATTTACCACTAGCTTAAGGCTCCCGCCTACCTGAAGCTTTCTTCCGCGTTTGAGGCCGAGAAGCGCAGGAGCAATAAGGGCGACGCTGCCTCGCGCATCAAGTACGCCATCGCCATTAAGCGCAAGGCTCTGAACTGACGTGCAGTGCTCTTGTCGCATTGTGTGTACCTATGAGACTTTCAGCGATGACCCTATTATTTTATTGATGGAAAGTCTGTAGGAAGATTCAATACAGGGCCCTTGGGTAGTTTTGTATGTATCTGACGCGTATATTTTGAGATACAACACTTTGAAAAAGCCGTTTTTAGACATTATGGAGTACTTAAAAATGGTGTTTCTAATGGTGCGTGACGTTCTGAAAGCACTCAACAGCCCTCGTCTGAAGTGTGTGTTATTTTCGTAGATCAGCACATTGGACGCACGTTTGATAGTTTCGCAGAAAAACGTGAATTACTAACACTGCAGCGCAGTTCAAGCGTCCTATTTGGAACACCAGCACACCCAGCGGCGAAAATGTTCTTTATGTCGAATGCACCCCTTAAGAAACCTTACTTCGGTAAACAAATGACTAATATTAGGTCTCCCTCGTTGTACTGTTTGCGTTGCAACTCTTTCCTCGTACCCTAGTTAATCACGGGTCATTACACGGCTGGTGGGTTGGCAGCTCTGCGCGTGGCGCTGTCTTGTCCGCTCACGCCATCTCGCACAAGCAGTGCACGTCCGCTGGTTGTTTACACTGCACGTTCACTCTCATCCTTCCCCGGGCGAGGCGTGATTGATGCCGCCTTAATTATTCGCTCTTCCGAGGCCAGTTGATTGCGGCGCCAACCACGCGCTCACAGATGCCAGCCAACATCCGGCATGTCTTTGCCACTTTACAAGTATTCAACAGCAATTATTACTGCGTTTACCTATTATTTTTTTTGTTGTAGCCACTTATTTACACCAAAACACAATGTATTTATATTTACTGGCCGCCCGTGTCGCAGTCGGTTTTTTGCGCAGCCCGTGTTTGGGGTGCGGGAGGTTCTGTGTTCGAATCCCAGGTAAGGCATGGGTGTTAATTTGAATTAGGTTATAAGTTATATTGTAAGCTGTCCCCTGATAAGTCTTCAGGCATAACACCGGGGGACGTTAAAAAGCTATTTTCAATACAATACAACACAGTGTGTTTCTCGATTCCCGTAAACAGATTCTATATTTAGCCTCAGATACACTGATATTCTATGGATCATCGAGCTTTAAAAAAAGCACTAGTGAGTAAGATTACGATAAAACCAGCAGAGGACTGTCCTTGCTATTTTGGGTTACTTTGAGAAACCATAACTCACGTCAGTTGCCCATAATTACGAAGTATGTGTCGAATCAAAATCGAATAATTTCAGTAGNTTGAGAAACCATAACTCACGTCAGTTGCCCATAATTACGAAGTATGTGTCGAATCAAAATCGAATAATTTCAGTAGAAACGTTGGTTTGGTTGATTTCAAAAAAATCTTTTATGCGTTATTCACCTCTTGTTACTATTCAAGTTCCAAAATATAGAACTCTTCAAATACACGCATGTGGAAATAATTCTCTGACGTAATTATCTAAGCAGAAAATTATATACTTTAATTCTATAGCAGTTTGTTAACGTTGTTCTCAAAATCAATAGAAATATCGAAATACACCAATAAGTTATTACTGTACAGTATTTTTTTTTTTTTATGTTTTCATTATTTGTATTAAAATGCTGTTGCATTCAAATTATTTTAGTATATTTGTATGCATGAAAATAAGTGATAAAGAAAATTGCATCAGTGAAAACCAAATGAACTAGACAGAATTTCACNTATATTTGTATGCATGAAAATAAGTGATAAAGAAAATTGCATCAGTGAAAACCAAATGAACTAGACAGAATTTCACATTTTGCCACTAATTTTTTTACTTTAAGAATCGTTTCAGCGAACGTATTATTGTTCTGTACTCTAAAACTTTATAGATCAGATGCCTATAATTCCAATCAACGCGATCGTTAAACAAACTGTACACGACACCTTATTCCGGTTATCTTCTGTTCTACACGCAGGTGAAATAAAAGTAGTTTCGATAGCAGAAGGAGAAACCTCGTGAATTTATATCTACAGAACGTGTAAATGTTTAACTGTAAACACGTGATTTAACAAAATAAATGTATTTGGCAGGTGTGCATTTTGAGGATAATGATTTCATGAATTTCTTTTCCATATTTTCCAGTCGCTAAGTGGATGCCACAAATGAATATGTTTATAAAAACANAATGATTTCATGAATTTCTTTTCCATATTTTCCAGTCGCTAAGTGGATGCCACAAATGAATATGTTTATAAAAACGTAGCTTGTAAGTAGCAGCACATCAAATAAAAATGTTTTAAAATCGACTAGCTACTGAAAATTTGAGCTGTAAAATGAAAATCCACTGATTGTACTCGCGCTGTTACACTAATCTTGAAGTCAGAGATAAATAGAAGGCGGAAGTGTAATAATCACACTGTTACGAAATATAAAGTTTAAACTACTGTCTTGTAAGTATTACTAAACGTGTTAAAATTGCTCATATCAACATTAATTTTCATTCGTTATATACGCATGTTTTATATATCTCGTGAGTTCCCTTTAAAGGGAGATATAATCCTCTATACAGCTACTTAAGTGTCCGTCACCTTACTCGTTTGAGTTCGTAGACGTAGCAGCAAATTTGAACACGTTGAATTATGATTCCAGGAATGCCCATTGCTTTGATANTCGTTTGAGTTCGTAGACGTAGCAGCAAATTTGAACACGTTGAATTATGATTCCAGGAATGCCCATTGCTTTGATAACAGTCATGCCTAAAGCCAGGCCCCTGCGGACGCGTAACTAGAAGCGTATCAGGGCTAAGTTGAAAGTCACCACGTTTATGTGAAAAGAATGCCGANGCCCCTGCGGACGCGTAACTAGAAGCGTATCAGGGCTAAGTTGAAAGTCACCACGTTTATGTGAAAAGAATGCCGAGCTGGTTATAAAATGTTGAAGTTCGGGTTTTACGTCTTACGTTTATGACCACAAAGGCTACAGACAACGGGCCCTCCCAGAATAAGGTAAGCTCCGAACCACTTATTAAATTGCTCATTGCATATGAATTGAGTTCCAGTAGCTCAGCCCCGGCCCAACTCCTCCTCAAACCCGTGTAATGNTGCATATGAATTGAGTTCCAGTAGCTCAGCCCCGGCCCAACTCCTCCTCAAACCCGTGTAATGGCTCAGGATATGGATATGGAGTCGGTAACGAGTGGCTCCCAGGCCACTTGTAACCAAATGTTCTACGTTTCTGTGCTCTGTTTTTTTATTTGTACAAGAAAGCAATATTATCCGCCAGCCTGGCTCAAATAAAATTTGCAAATGTACTCATGAAACGTACGGATGGGTGCGTGCTTTTGAGCACCCTTTGATCGTAACTGCCGGAACAGCTCGCACTGTAAACATTTTTTGTATTTTTACAAAGGATTCTTTGCCAATTAGTAGCCAAGATTATTTTGGTACTACTGCAATTGAATTAAACCAAGATTTTCGAAACATTAATGCGGAATGTGTAAAGCTATTTTTTGAATTTTTACAAGCAAGTACTGTATACTTGAAGTTTATTTTAAATATGGAGCAGGAACAAATTTGAATATTGCGTTAAACAATTTTCGTAAAGATGCACTGTTTCCGCTGTAGAGTGCAAGAAAATTTTTGGGAACTTTTTTCAAAGAATAATTTTGTTAAATGTACATAATATTTTACCGCGGGGCGAAACATAACAGTCTGAGTGCAGTTTGTTGTTAAATTTTGAAATTCGACTCGTAATTAGAAGTAGAATAGTATGAGCCTTCATAAGATCGCGAAATGAACTTCCATCTTTCATAATTGACTCTATTTCTTGTATACTGAGAAGGTGTGTGTGTGTGTGCGCGCGCGCCTGTGAGTGTGTGTGTAAAACTGCAAATAATTTTAGTGATATTTTTCATATGTTAAACGAAACGGCGAAGCAAGTTGTAAATACGGCAACTGTAGCCATATTCGGTTCTTGGTTTCCTTACTAAATTACTTCACGTTACAAACAATTGGTAACTCCTGACACAGTTATTTTGCAGTTAATCGTGAGCTCTTGAAGTCAAGCCCTGAAATTAAATATCTGCCAGTATGTCTTCACTTCTGATTAAAAGTGTAATGTTATAATTTCTAGACATTTTATTTATTTTAACACTACTGGTTTAATACACATAAATAAAGGAATTTGTTTATAAGTAAATATTTTTTGTTTGTGAGAATTTCGTAGTTATTTACTGACGTATCAATAAGGTAATCAGGCGCATGATAATGCTAATTTTATAACTGGCAGAATAATACAAGTAGCACATAGATGCATTTAAGCCTTATACAGTTAAAACAAAAACGAGGATTTGAAAATTCTTGAAGGCCAAAAAACCTTTCTAAATTGCGGCTCTCAAATAGAAATAATGAACAGTTTTCCAATCAAGCCACATAGGTATATTACTAAAGGCGTACACGGTCTGAGTTTCACTGTGAGCGGGCTTATAAGAGCGTTGTTTACCAGAAAAGCAATCATTGATATAATGATAATTAGGTACATAAACAGTTTAAGACATCGGCATAACAAAACAATGCATACATATTCATAAAAAATATAAATTTCTAACCGCTGCAATTGGTTTAATTTATGGAAAAAGCTGATTAAATCTCACGATTTATATTTTTTGTTCAGTTTTACCTGCAACAGCACGTTTCGAATGTATACATGGCCTCCACCTAAGGAACAGAATCATGTCTCCTGTGCTTTCTCACGCAATTTGCAGAGGCGTCTGCTTTCCACTTAAACTGTTTCTGTGCCCTCCTACAAATAAATGTCAAAAGACGGAATTTATTTAATTGTGACGGGGGTCACATATTTCACACGTTTTGAAAAATCGCAATACGTGCCGCAGCAAGTGTCTACGACCGCCTGTTTTTCTGCTGTTGTGCTTGGAGTTTCGACTTTGTTTTCCCGCCGAGGGAAGAAATGTGAACGTAAGTAATTCATTAAACTGGCAACGGAACGATGAGGTGGAAGAAGCCCACGCTATCCCGCCAGTTGTCTTCGCATCGCATCCATGCATGGGAAGTCAACTGCACGTGGGCGAGATTTGCTGGCTCATAGCAGCACTCGGTGTTCCCCCTCAAGTGCGCAAATTGCATCATAATATTTAACCGGCGAATTTGCATCGTCCATCGTCAATGCTTTGTCCACTTCCTACGATCACGACGTCTGCATAATTCGTGAATGGCACTACGTTACTCATAAGGAACCATCTATGTCTGTTCCGAGATGTAATTAAGTACTGAGATATCGAATTCCACTGTGGTTTTTTTTTAATGGGAATATACCCATTTATTCCAATATCATAACATATTATTAAGCGGCGAGTTCAGTGACTTGGTTATAATTTAACTTCTTGACTGAATAACCCTATATTTAACTCTGTACATTTATATATAAATTCGGAAATGTCATCAAAGCTTGTCTAGCACTGCTCTTTCTCGGCTTCTATTAGTGCAAAGTGAACATCCGTACATGTTGCAAGTGCATGATGCTTGTGATATCGACTGTATACGGCAGGAAATCACCACTAAGAACACTGCGAGTCTATGGTGCAGCCAGTGTATTTCTTGATTGTTGATGCCAAACCCGAGCGATGCAAACCGAGTTGACGAAAGGTGGAGTGGTATTATATAAGCAAGACTTTTCCTTCAGTGCCAACTTGCGTATGACCCTACATCGAACGGCAGAAGGTATTTTTTTTTTTTTTATATATATTCTCAAATATTTCTCTGATTGGTGTGTTGCCAAGATGTAAATTGCCCACGTGATGTTCAGGCAGGTGAGAGGAAGTAATTCGGGACTGAAAGGGTTAAATCAACGCCATTACTCGTGTGACCAAAATATTTACATTTGGTATCCGCAAAACGCCTAAACCCGCTGCGAGCAATACTGAGTCAAAACGAAGTTGTTGTTACTGCGATCTTATATTTGCTCTTAGAAAACTGTATACAATTTTTTCGTGTGATGAACTATTAAGCTTGTTGCTCTGTGTATAATAGCAAAATTGTTTTTTAATTGCGAAAATTTAAACTCAATGAGTTACTAACAGACATTATCCTGTCAAACGTGACATTGGTTACAATTATAGTGTAACCTTGTGTTAAGAAAACAGATATAATGNAACAGACATTATCCTGTCAAACGTGACATTGGTTACAATTATAGTGTAACCTTGTGTTAAGAAAACAGATATAATGCTTTTAAAAAAAGTAATTCGTGTACTTGCTTGTACATCCTTTTTGTAATGCGAGTACAGAGATGTTAAAGCCGTGGTAACTACAACGGGCGCACATAAACATGTGTCGTTACGAAACGTTAGTGACCTTTTATTAATATTTTGTGTAAAATCAAATTCAAACATATTCATATTTGAAAATCACGGAAAAATTCCCACAAGACTGTCCAAAAATTTCCGTTTTACTCCCGAAATTCCCGTTCTCATAAAATTGTAAAAAACCTTGTACGGCTCATGTAGTATACTGTTAGTTTTTTCTATGCTGGCTCACTCCACCAAACAACAATACAAAGTGCATGTAGTAATAAAATGAAGAATAATGAAAAGTAGACAGTTAATGTTCGAGATAAAAGGTGTGCATTCCAAATACTGATCCTGCTAGTAAGTCCTGGGGATCGATTAGAGATTTTAAAAAAGAATTATGAAAATCTGTACGTAAATTTAAACAAATGTCAAAAGCTCGAAACTTTTCCGTTGTTCTCGTATCTTACATTTTTTTTTCNTCCGGCGTTTTCTCTAATCCGACGGTACCCCGGTCCCGACAACGCCGGATTAGGGAGAGTCTACTGTATATACTTCTTCTAACCAATTTGGAATGCAGTTAAATTAAATTAAAATTGGTAAATGTAATTTTTTTCAAATAAAAGTGCTTGTCATTTTAAAAATCAAGATATAAACAAACTCGTTCATGAAAGTTGACCATGTGGCTTTGACAGGCGTGTTCCTTTGGGGGTTCGTCAAAGTTAGGCACATGCACAGCAGACCAACAAGCGGTCTACCTCATNTTCGTCAAAGTTAGGCACATGCACAGCAGACCAACAAGCGGTCTACCTCATATGTGGTCTATGGTGGGGACGGGCCGGGAGGCTGGCTAGGACCTAGCTGCTTCCGTGCGGACATGTTGGTGCACGCGTGTGCGGAGAGCAGGCGTGCACACAAAACAAACAATGGCGCAATGTAATTCAGCGCGTGTGTGGAGCAGGGAGCATAAAAGTAGAGAGTTGTAACTCAAGGCTATAACGAGAGATCCTTATCCGATTCAATTGTTTACCGAAGCATGCCGAAGTAGGTTCTACGGTACTGTCAACTTTAGAACACAAAGTAAACGACACATTCTCACTTTGTCTTGTTGGTGGTATTGTAGAGACCTCGCCAGCTGTTTTTTTTTAATATTGTAATTGCACTATGTTTTCTGGGAAATATTACTGATGCTTCTCTTATGCACAGTTATTTGATATCACTAATAGATTTTGGCGAATATAAACTGTAATCGTGAAGGGGAAACACTACATTATAACCCGTTGTACGTANATATCACTAATAGATTTTGGCGAATATAAACTGTAATCGTGAAGGGGAAACACTACATTATAACCCGTTGTACGTACACCGAAGATCCAAAAAAACTGGTATAGGCGTGCGTATGCAAATAACAGAGGTACGGAACCAATCAGAGTAACGCGATGCAGTCGGCAGCGCCTATATAAGACAACAAGGGTCCGGCAAAGTTGCTAGATCAGTTACTGCTGCAACAATGGCAGGTTATCAAGATTTAAGTGAGTTTGAACGTGGTGTTATAGTCGGCGAACGAGAGATGGGACATAGCATATCCGAGGTAGCGATAAAATTTGGATTTTCGGGTACGACCATTTCACGAGTGTGCCGTGAATATCGGGAATCCGGTAAAACATCAAATCTTCGACATCGCTGCGGCCGGAAAAAGATCGTGAAAGAACGGGACAAACGACGACTGACGAGAATCATTAAACGTGACAGACGTGCAGCCCTTTCTCAAATTGGCGCATATTTCAATGCCTCCTTCATACCTTCAGACATAAGTCGAGTCCATGCCACGTCGTCTTGCGGCACTTCTGCGTGCTCGCGGGGGCCCCATACGATATTAGGCAGGTGTGCCAGTTTTTTTGGCTCTTCAGTGTATATTTTTATGAAAATACACTTAATGCGAATAAACAGACATGCATGCCACTTACACAAAGCAGTCTGTGCCACCACCATCAAAATTAAAATATGCAAATCAATTACGAGTTTATGAAATATTGAAAGAGAAAAAAACTACATGGCTGTTTATCGTATATTTAAGCTATGTGAATATAATATATACNTCGTATATTTAAGCTATGTGAATATAATATATACTTTGTTTAAATATGTAATAACTGTTTTAAATGTCGAAGTTGTAAGACCGTAGAACCTGGACTTCGGGTATCTGTGGTAATGTTTCGTTTTCCCTATTCGAGTCACGAGGGGCCTGGTGTGGGGTGCAGCCGGAACGCGCATGCGCAGTGTGTCCAAACCGAGAGCACTCGAGGCAGCGAGCCCCGCCTGTGTTCACCCGCCCGAATGCGCATTTCACCCCGCAGTCGGGAGTGGCCACTTGTGTAGCAGTGTGTTCGCCGTAGTGCCTCCCTGCATCCAACCCCCTTCCCGGCATGGACAACACACTAACGACTCTTCCTGTAANCGAGAGCACTCGAGGCAGCGAGCCCCGCCTGTGTTCACCCGCCCGAATGCGCATTTCACCCCGCAGTCGGGAGTGGCCACTTGTGTAGCAGTGTGTTCGCCGTAGTGCCTCCCTGCATCCAACCCCCTTCCCGGCATGGACAACACACTAACGACTCTTCCTGTAAGGTCGTCGCCTGCGAGAACGTCGGCCCTCGCCTCCTGAGGCTTGCCGTCGGCACGTGTACTCATGCAGCTGGCACGCTCTCTTCAGCTGTTTCCAAAACAATGGTTGCTATGAGTGAGTGTGTGTGTGTGTGTGTCAAGAACTGAACATTTCTTTGGCCTTTGGCTATNCCAAAACAATGGTTGCTATGAGTGAGTGTGTGTGTGTGTGTGTCAAGAACTGAACATTTCTTTGGCCTTTGGCTATTGCTGTCATCACCTGTTCACAGAGAACTCGTGTACCTATGAATTAAATTGTTGTCAGTGGCTGGCTATATTCAGATGCATTGCCGTATTCACGTCCACGTATAACAGAATTAATAGATCTTATCAGTTTATCTAGTTCTTTCACGTATTTTACAGTTGAGCGGTGTTTTTCAAAACCGTGGTTTTTCAGGGGATGATTTTTTTTTTTATCTTCTGCTCCTTTCTTATCCAGATTTCAGAATAAAATAGATCATATGAATGTATGCGATTTTANCAAAACAATGGTTGCTATGAGTGAGTGTGTGTGTGTGTGTGTCAAGAACTGAACATTTCTTTGGCCTTTGGCTATAGCTGTCGTCACCTGTTCACAGAGAACTCGTGTACCTATGAATTAAATTGTTGTCAGTGGCTGGCTATATTTAGATGCATTGCCGTATTCACGTCCACGTATAACAGAATTAATAGATCTTATCAGTTTATCTAGTTCTTTCACGTATTTTACAGTTGAGCGGTGTTTTTCAAAACCGTGGTTTTTCAGGGGATGATTTTTTTTTTTTATCTTCTGCTCCTTTCTTATCCAGATTTCAGAATAAAATAGATCATATGAATGTATGCGATTTTAAACGTCAGATAATATGGCATACGGACACCGTGTATTAAGAGTTAATGATTGTTTTCAATTAACAAATCACTTGTTCAAAATCGCATTAGTGTTTTCAACCCTTCCGCTAGTGGTGGAATGTAATGTGCACGAAGTTCAACGTCGGCATATTTATGACGTCTGCTGTACATGGCAAGACATTGTTAGCTAAATACTCCAGGAACTTAATTTGTGATAATATAGTATTTGTGAATTGTTGTGATAGCCTTATTGTTGACAAAGTTCACCTTTGCTGTTGGATGCTGCCAATATTGCCAAGATAAACAGTTTTATTTTTTTACGTTCTTACCAACCAGTAGAATACTCACCAAATAGTCATTCTCAGAAAGTAATAAATAATTTATTTGCAATTTATTCCACACTGTAAAAAAAATAAAGGTACTCCATTGATACATTTCTCGGGAATCTCCCGTTTCCCCCGCCCTTTCATTCCGGCGGTGCTCCATACTCACCTCAATCACCCTCATAGGCTCTCAAGACCTCGTTGTTAAGAGCCGCCCAAATCTCTTCACTAACTCCATTGATATAAAAAATATTAAATAATTCAAGTGATATACTATGCTTTGTCGAAAAAGAAATTTCAATAATGAATGCTGCACTTAGATAACAGCCACAAACTATTTGTTTGTATATGGTCAAAAATATATTTAGTTCCCCAACAAAATATTTTGTTGAGTAAACAAAACTTGAAAAGCAACAAAGTTAATTTTGTTCATCTAACAAAATACACGTTTGCATACACAAAACCTCTGTGCTGTGCTAAAATATCACACACATATATCAGAATATTTTGTTGAATCAACTGTATATATTTGTTTGGCAACTCTTTGACTGATTTCGTACGAACATACCACTCGATTGCTTGTTTACATTTTTTGTGACAATTGGGATAAAAACAGTGTTCGTTAGTGCATTCATTGATGCTTAACGACAGTATAACCATCCTAACAAAACAAGTCGAACTGGAAACTAAAAAATAAAGCTGTAAAACTTGAAATATTTATTTGCATACGTTGTACGATATTTCAAATGTACGTACTTAAAAATATTCTAATTTCATATGTAGTCACTTTAGCTGAGGTTTCTGAGACGTAGTGCCCGAGCTCATATGATCTAGTTACGATTCTCGGTCGAGCTTACGACTTTTTTTTATATTAAACGAAACGGTTTAATTTACGTAGAGCCAAGCATATATTTAGTCGCATTAGCAAAATATTTGTTTGCGGCAGTCAAATAATAACCACAAAATAGTTTGATTTCAACAACAAAATGTTTTATTGCCCATATACAGACAATTAATTTGCTTGATTTGAAAAAAAAAAAAACTTTTTCTCAGTGTGGATATATATTTTATGGCTCAAGAACTGGCAACAACACCACAATAACTGTTATCTCGCCCCTCTTAAGGGACCTCCACAGCAAAGAGTTTTAAACACCTTAAGGGTCACGTCCGGCCGTAGGGAAGCATTGCGACGGCGATGGAAAACAGCGTAGACAAACTTTGTGAATGCTCTGATCCCTCAGAATTCTAAGCAGTGACTTTAAGGTTTTGATACAGAAAATATATGCAGCATTGTTGTTATAGTATCAAACACTGTTTTGCGGAAGAATAAATATATCAAACGGAGAGCTACTTTTTGCTGACTCTGAGACTTTTTAACGACCAGATTTATGATTCGGTAATTAAATTTATGAAATTGGTGACAAAGTGTTGACTTTCATTTGTGTCCTGAAAAAAAGATTTACACTAATATATTTCATAATTTTTTTAAAATTATAATAGACACGACTTCTTACAATGATACCCATATGAACACCAGGCAGGTCCCTCAAGGTGGGTAGTATTCATTCCATCTTCTATTTTTCTATGAAATATCCGTAATGAAAATTTGCGACTTGACATAAAAAATTAAAGATAGACATGACATAGACGACTACTCAAAGAATGTTTTGAAATATGTACGGTTTCAATTATAGGCTCGTATTTCCCCATGTGAAATTGACATTATAGAATAATTATGTGATATTTTATTACGGTTACACATTTGAAACTAATCATGTAAGAAAAAAATTAGTTGGATTTCTAAATAGCTGTTAAGATGTTCCCTATGCATCGACTAGCTTAGTTTTTAAATACTGACTCCTAAAATTAAGTTATGGAGGAAAATACGTAAATCAAATATGGCAAAGATATTTCCAACTTAAGGGCGAGCGGCTGCGATGTGGCCGCGTTGAAGTGAGCCTTAGAGACGCGGCGTCCCGTGGACCACGGGTGGCCCGCGGGGAGGCAATCAATACCTTGTCAGTCGCCNGCAAGACATTGTTAGCTAAATACTCCAGGAACTTAATTTGTGATAATATAGTATTTGTGAATTGTTGTGATAGCCATATGGTTGACAAAGTTCACACTTACTGTTGGATGCTGCCAATAATGCCAAGATAAACAGTTTTTTTTTTTTTTTTACCAGTAGAATACTCGCCAAATAGTCATTCTCAGAAAGTAATAAATAATTTATTTGCCATTTATTCCACACTGAAAAAAAAATAAAGGTACTCCGTTGATACATTTCTCGGGAATCTCCCGTTTCCCCCACCCTTTCATTCCGACGGCGCTCCATACTCACCTCAATCACCCTCATAGGCTCTCAAGACCTCGCTGTTAAGAGCCGCCCAAATCTCTTCACTAACTCCATTGATATAAAAAATATTAAATAAGTCAAGTGATATACTATGCTTTGTCGAAAAAGAAATTTCAATCATGAATGCTGCACTTAGAGAACAGCCACAAAATATTTGTTTGTATATGGTCAAAATATATTTAGTTCCCCAACAAAATATTTTGTTGAGTAAAGAAAACTTGAAAAGCAACAAAGTTAATTTTGTTCATCTAACAAAATACACGTTTGCATACACAAAACCTCTGTGCTGTGCTAAAATATCACACACGTATATCAGAATATTTTGTTGAATCAACTGTATATATTTGTTTGGCAACTCTTTGACTGATTTCGTACGAACATACCACTCGATTGTTTGTTTACATTTTTTGTGACAATTGGGATAAAAACAGTGTTCGTTAATGCATTCATTGATGCTTAACGACAGTATAACCATCCTAACAAAACAAGTCGAACTGGAAACTAAAAAATAAAGCTGTAAAACTTGAAATATTTATTTGCATACGTTGTACGATATTTGAAATGTACGCACATAAAAATATTTTAATTTCATGTGTAGTAACTTTAGCTGAGGTTTCTGAGACGTAGTGCCCGAGCTCATATGATCTAGTTACGATTCTCGGTCGAGCTTACGACTTTTTTTTTATATTAAACGAAACTGTTTAATTTACGTAGAGCCAAGCATATATTTAGTCGCATCAGGCAAATATTTGTTTGGGGCAGTCAAATATAACAAGAAAATAGTTTGTATTCAACAAAAAAATATTTTATTGCCCATTTACAGATAATTAATTTGCTTGGTTTGAAAAACAACTTTTCTCAGTGTGGATATATATTTTATGGCTGAAGGACTGGCAACAACACCACAATAATTGTTATCTCACCCCTCTTAAGGGACCTCCATTGTAAAAAATTTTAAACGCCTTAAGGATCACGTCCGGCCGTATGGAAGCATTGCGACGGCGATGGAAAATAGCGAAGACAAACTTCGCGAATGTTCTGTTCCCTTAGAACTCTAAGCAGTGATTTTAGGACTTTGATACAGAAAATATGCAGCATTGTTGCTATAATTTAGAACACTGTTTTGCGGAAGATAAATATATCAAGCGGAGAGCTACTTACAGCAATTTTTGCTGACTCCGACACTTTTCAACTACCAGATTTATGATTCAGTAATTAAATTTATGATATTGGTGACAAAGTGTTGGCTTTCATTTTTGTCATGAAAAAAGGATTTACTCTGAAATATTTCTTTTTTTTTTAATTATTATAGACACAACTGCTTACAATGATACCCATATGAACACCAGGCTGGCGCCTCAAGGGGGGTAGTATCCATTCCATCTTCTATTTTTCTATGAAATCCCCGTAATGAAAATGTGTGACTAGACATAAAAAATTAAAGATAGACATGACATAGAGAACTACTCAAAGAATGTTTTTAAATATGTACAGTTTCAATTATAGGCTCGTATTTCCCATGTGGAATTGACATTATTGAATAATTATGTGATATTTTATTACATTTACAGATGTGAAACTAATCATTTAAGTAAAAAATCAGTTGGATTTCTAAATATCTGTTAAGATGTTCCCTATGCATTGACTAGCTTGGTTTTTAAATACTGACTCCTAAAATTAAGTTATGGAGAAAAATACGTAAATCAAAGATGGCAAAGATATTTCCAACTTAAGGGCGAGCGGCTGCGAGGTGGCCGCGTGGAAGTGAGCCTTAGAGACGCGGCGTCCCGTGGACCACGGGCGGCCCGCGGGGAGGCAATCAATACCTTGTCAGTCGCGCCGCGTCGTCGCGCGTCAGCCAGTCGATACGGGCGCCTCGAGGGGTGAATAATTCACCCTCCCCGCGACATTCCTCGCCCTCACGGTGACAACTCGCTGGCGGTGGGCGGGCCGCAATTCATATTTCACGGCGGCAATCAACCTCTTCCGCTGACCACCGCCTCGCCTCGCCTTCCACGGAGACCTCCTTTGTCCGCGGCAACGCCTTCTCCGCGCCCCGTAATCCAAATTTACACCAACACTTCGACTGCTCCTATCGATTATCGCGCGATTACAGTTTGACCTGCGCGCTCGAGTGATTGTGTGCTCGTCCCGGTGACGCGCTCGCTTCCAGTCGACCCCGCCGAATAGAACACAAATAGCGCTCACCTTACGACGTAATGGTAGGCCACGCTCCCGGGAAAAGTACTGCATAACAAAAAAATTTGTCGTGTCATGTTCCAACAAAATATTGACTTCTGGAAATGGCTTTTGCTGTAAACGTTGAAGGAAAGATCAAAAAAGTTGCAATAAAATTGTATATTGTTTAGAATGGAAACGAAAGCTTCAAAGTCATATTTGCAAAAGTGCTAAATTTTGGCGAGAAGTGTAAGGCTGTCGTGATGATGGTCCGCGAATAATGGTTGGACAGTTTTAGCGATTCTCTCTCTCATTACTTTGACATACCGTCAATATGTTTTGTACCCACACTTTACTCTTACTCCCTCTCCCACTTTATTGCAGTCCTTCTTTCGAAAGATTCTTGTAATTTTTCATATATATCCATGTGATTTTCACGCATTTTCCGGTCAGCCCAGATATTATTTTTTTTAGCGTCTTCTTTGTATAACTTATGTCCGTATGTAACGTCTTAAATGTAAGGCTTGTACAAACTATTAAGGCAGTTAGTCTATTTAAATAGGAAAGTCTCCACTAAAACTCAAACTTTAAAGTGTACTATGTATATTTCTAGTGCGACACCGCATTTATATATTTTCCATTAAGGGACATCCGCCCACGCCATATTGTTTTCTTGGTTACACTGCAGTACAGACAAGACAAAGGAACTACGAACTCATAATTACGTTACAATTTTAATCCTGCCAAAATTGTGCAAAATCAATATTGTGACATTAATACGAGTTCGTAGTTTAGTCTTTATGTCTGTACTGCTGTGTAAATACACCCAGTGCATCTTAATATGTTCACACTTTCATGCCCATTGTAGACAATTGTCAACACGTCACACAGGAAACTTATATTTGATGGGTACTTTCAACTGTGAGACTCAGTGTCCAATGGTCTTCCTGTGTGTAACTGATTCCTAGACCATGATACTGCGTTACGTTACAACTGGTTCATATCACTGATCACGAAGAACAAAGACCACGGCTTATTGGTTTATATAANTTCCTAGACCATGATACTGCGTTACGTTACAACTGGTTCATATCACTGATCACGAAGAACAAAGACCACGGCTTATTGGTTTATATAACGAAGCTAAATCTTTGCTAGCAGAAGTACGACGTGCATCAAAAAATTTATAATTTGCAACAACCATAAATTATAAATTAATGTGGGAATGAAAGGGCTAAACTCTTTTTCGACGCAGCGTTATTTTC
Source organism: Clitarchus hookeri (assembly GCA_002778355.1). Lineage (NCBI taxonomy): Eukaryota > Metazoa > Arthropoda > Insecta > Phasmatodea > Phasmatidae > Clitarchus > Clitarchus hookeri. Next base: position 22,918 of record NQII01000020.1, read on the forward strand.
GGACCCTGGCAGTAGTAATCGAAATGATACCAACGTTTTGATAAATCTACTCGTTCCGCAATGTAATATAAGAACATCCTGAACTTCAAAGTGGGAAGTTTCTTAAACAAGAGGGGCAACTAAATGACNGTTCCGCAATGTAATATAAGAACATCCTGAACTTCAAAGTGGGAAGTTTCTTAAACAAGAGGGGCAACTAAATGATCAGGAGAATTCTGAACACACGGTGATAAATACTTCAAGTACACATTTCAAACCACATACTTCACTATTCCGTGAACTGGACGCAAATACTCATCAGACATACATGACGCTGTTATTACAATACACATTCATTATTGAGTAGCTTATCCCAAAACCTGTTATCCTGCATTTAACCTGAAAAAATTAAAGTAATAGTATAATATAGGTTGCTCCAAAAGTAAATTATGGGCACCAAAAAAGAGATTTTGTGTTTTTTTTATACAGAAGTTTAAACCGGATATAACCAATTTTGTCACAAATATTCGTTTATCCAATACAATTTGAAAATTGCTGAATAGCGGATTTTGAAAATAAACTATTTTATTCTTTTTCACTGCTCACTGGAACAGTTTTATAGGAACAACTTTGTTTTAATTCCTTTTTTTTTTTTAAATCAACGAATGCGAAGAGAGTTAATTTTCTACTTTAGGAATGACCTTGCAACCGAGATTAGGTTTTTTTCTAAGATTTCGATCGTTGAGTGTTCTCGAATCCGGTAACTGTAGAAAATAAATAAATCTAAAATATTTTATTTTCATTTGCTTAAATAAAAAAGTTTTTGTTATACATATAAATTGAGTTCTGAGCATATATATTATTTTATGCATTCGCTGCTAGCCAAATTATATTGACGACATGGTTACCGAATGGGGAAATATATGAGTATAAAAAGGTTTCAGAGAGACGGAAACTTAAACGACTACCGCATCTGTGTATAAGAATAAAAATTAGAACTACGTAATCTTGGCAAGTGTCTAGGTGCACCGATTAAAATATATTTTTATAATTTAGTTGATTTACCACTGACATCAAAAATTTCTTGGAAAACAAACCAAATGCCATAAATATATGTAATTTGCTCAGGCAGATGAAAGGAAAGGAATGCTCTCCCAATATATATGTACAAAAATCATTCATTTCAAGTTACAGTTATTTTGTGTCATCTAATTTACACGCGATTTGGTAAAAACTAATTTCAAATTTTTTACTCGCTGATACTTCTTAGTTAATACTTTCAGTCACTTCCAAAATATAAGCGAGAGAATGTGGTGGATCTGTTANTTACTCGCTGATACTTCTTAGTTAATACTTTCAGTCACTTCCAAAATATAAGCGAGAGAATGTGGTGGATCTGTTAGCCTCACCATTACTTAATAATGTTTCGGTATGCAAGGAAAAAACTTTCGTATTTTTATCACTCCACTTCAGGTACTATGGTAATTAAGTCACCTTGGTTATTTCTTAATTGTAATGTCACACCTAGATTTGTATAAAGTGAATGTATTGAAGTAAATACATTAATTATTTTTTAAAGAAAAATTAACACTCGAAAGGATACGAGAATGTTGTAGGTAGGGTACTGCAACTACAATCGTGAAGTCTACCTTTTCAGGGCACTCCATCAAAAACCATGGATATTGTATATTATAACATTCGTTGCATACTTCCCACCTGTTAAACTATAAGATCATTTACATGCTACTGCAGTGATAAAAATAAATGGCTCTATTGAACAAAATCTCCATGCTCATAAACATCCTAGTTTTCCAAAGTACTGATCTCAGTGAAACGGGTTGCTGATGCCGTCCAGAAGTCGTTAGCATAGGTAGTAACACTGAAGGAACTGCTCGTCGTGTTCTTCTCTGATTCTATCCGCAATTAAAAATATAATTCTCACAGCTAGGGGACTCTGTTCCTAGTGCAGAGAAAATTAAATTCAAGAGAACAAGCAATATTCAGATTGATCCTGCAGCAACGATAATTATTATAAAATAGCCTACAGTTTGATGATATTACAGATTTTGGGTAACTATTGGCCTGAAACCGCTTCAGGTATTTCAAGGATCACAATAATTTCTATAGTTGAAGGATATTATACGTTTCGTAACATTATAGCAAGGATAACGTGATAAAAGTACCAAATCATATTTAACTGACACTCGTAATGTTTTTTTTTATCCTAAATATTTACACTGTTATTTAAAATGTCAATCAGTACAAAATTTTAAAAGTTATTGTAACAAAAAGTTTGGTTTCAGCTTAAGTGTTTTTTGTCACAAGTATGTCACGGGGACGAGGTGGTTTAGTGGTCAGACTACCCTCCTCCAACCTAAGCGAACCAAGATTGATCCCTACGCCCCAGCGAGGGCCTAACATCGTACGCCCAATCGTGCCGGACGATGCTGCTGGTCGGCGGGTTTCCTCGGAGATCTCCCGTTTCCCCGCCCTTGCATTCCGGCGCTGCTCCGTACTCGCCTCGTTTCACCCCCATCGGCTCTCAAGACCTCGATGTTAAGAGCCGCCCAAATCTCTCCACTCCACAAGAGTGCCACGCTGTAGGTCCTTACAGATCCATTTCTTGGTTCACTTGATGTACGGATTTAACTTCAGGCTTTAAATCTAATGCAGGCGAACCGCATAAATAAGTTTTCAAGAAAATATCCTTTATAACATTCTAATGACACTGACAATTATTTCGAGTTGTAGTAGCCTACCACATTAAATTTGTTTAATTTCGAGATTCGTGTGAAAATTTAAATAAATATAAAAATGCTGTATTTCCCTTTATTTTTATTTTTTTACTTTCGGCTAGTGACACGCCTTTTCCAGACTATAATTTCACGTAGAAACGAAAAAAAAAAAAATAAGGCCTACGTAATACTCTGTAAGTGCAGAAAATAATATCCGATTCTTGAAACGCCCCTGCGTGAATGTTCCCGTAAAAGTTTTCTTCAGAATTTTCTCAGTGTGCGCGCTAAGTTGAGAGGTTGGGGTGGAGTATTCGATGCGCGTTTCAGTGTCGCCTTGGCAATGTGGGGCTGGAGAAAGAGGTGGCCGAGGGGTGGGGTGGGGACGACTATGCAGTGCGCTGCAGCGGCAGCAACAAGCCCCCCTCGCGGGGTAATGGCGCAGCTCCACGGTCGTGGGAGGGGGCCGAGGGTGTGGTAATTACCCCCCGGCACGCGCCAAGGGCCACGTGACCGCCTCGCAGCAGACAGCGCGGGCCGCGCGCTACACCAATTAGTCATCGCTGTTCCCGCTGTTTCTTTCTCCCGCGCCGCAGCAGCGAAACACAATTGCCACGCCGTGGTGCGGTCGTCGAGCCTCGCTGCACTTGCACGCCGCCGCTATAGTCACTTCACGGTATCTTCACACTTTTTTAATCGAACCTTTTAAAAAAGAACCCCCCTCCCATGTATCACTTGTGTGGTTGCTTAAGAAATACGTCATGTCTCACAAGCATTTTATACTTATGTTTACTTCAAAATATCTTATTTTTGTGTAAATTTAACTTTTAATTTTATTATATCTACAAATGACAATAGTCCATGTATAACTAATGTGAATAAAGGTACAAAGAAACAGGTGAGTTGGTAATGCCTAGCAAGAATTAATTTTTATGCAAAATATTATTCCACTATGTGCGCACGAATGCGTTGCGATAGCTTTCTGCTGTAATTTTCTAATCTTTGTTTGCGTGAGGTGGAGGAATATCCTGGAAGTAAAACTTTGGCAGGGCTTGAGAAAAGTTGGAAGTAACCGTGAATATACTATAGATACATACACAGAAATGAAACGGTGCGTGGCGGTTCCTTTGATGTGGGCGTGCCCATTAGCTGCGCGAGGCTCTGCGAACATGTTGCGGGTCACCGAAGCCATTTTTCTGGCATGTGAGGCTGGAGTTCGGGTTAAAGTCATTATTTGCATTTCCGAGGTATTATTGAAAATGTTAGATTACAGAATATTTACAAATTACTAATTGTTTAATAATTTTTTGTATGTAATTTTCATTGTGTTTTATTTCCTGCTTGCGAAAAGGCAGGAACTTATTGATACAATTTAAATATGTTCCTGATGTTTTGCAACTAGTAGATAAAACGTAATGAAAATTAAGCAAAAAACCACTGTTAGAATGTAAATTTCATATAATCGTACATTGTCAGTAATTACTCCGAAACCGGAATTATGAATAAAAAAGGAATAATTACTGCGAAAGTGGTAAAGCCAAGCTGTAAGTGCTGTATGGTCGTGTCGGGGCTAATAAACCGACGTAACACACTCGCCCTCTCACCAAAATGTGAGCAGGAGAGCTGAAGGTGAATAGCATGCGAGTCTTCTCATAATTATACTTTGTGCAGGAAAGCTGGAGGTGACTAGCATTCGCGCCCTCTGATCACCAAACTCTGTGAGGGATAGCTGAAGGTGACTATCTTGCGTTCCTCCTCATCACGAAACTCTACGGAGGAGAGATGAAGGTGACTAGCACGCGTGCCTTCTCATCACCACACTCTGTGCAGGAGAGCAAAAGGTGACTGGCACGTGCCCAAGTTCTTATTTTCTTGCTCCCTATTCCTCCTGCCTTACACACATCACCTGAGGTAGAGCAATGATAAACCTTTTGTATTCGCATTCAGGAGGACCTGGGTTCGAATCTCTGTCCGGCATTCCTGATTTTGGTTTTCCATCGTTTGCCGGAATCGCTCCAGGCGAATGTGGGTGTGTTAGCTTACTACATCCCGTGGTTGATTCCTTCCCCGTTCCTACTGCTTATTTAAATAACTTGTATGTTATGACGTCGCTGACGACGGAACGTTATGCCTTATCTACCTCCCTTCCATTCCGTATATCGTAATCACATTTACTGACTTTTAGAAACACCCAAAGACGAAAGATAAAATAATTGAAACGAATTTCACTTCTGATGATGTTTGTGGCAATTCTTAGCAAGCTATCATCATGTTCAAAAAGTAGCATTATCCAACTGCATACGAGGGCTGATTTCTCTTGCTCGGACGGGGTGTCTTTCCTTTGTTCGTACGAAAGCCTATGGAGTTTCTGTCTGTGTGCAGATGCATATATATATATATATTTGTGTGTTTATTAACATACAAAAGTATATACTTATACAGGATATCCCAGAGCGTGCGCATAATAACCACACCACGTGAATCATGAACGCAATTGGAGACGAAAATGTTAGTGGCGAAATGTAGTACGTTGACATTTTTCGTGCATAATGTGGCAACACAGCACGGAGTCAGTCCCCTCTTGCGTGCCCCTGATATCGTACAACCACTGTTCTGGCCTTCATATTATGGGTGCGGGTTTAAATCCCGGCAAGTCCGAACAGATTCCAGATACTGAACTTCAACTGCCGATTAGGGCTCAACGCAACACTTGGCACGACATTAACTGTGATACATGGGCTTCGAATACTTGCTGATCTCACATCCTGGTATTCTGATGTATCTTCTGTAAACTACACTCTACTAACATGTTCGGACTGGCAGGGATTTGAACCCGCGCGCGTAGTATTATGGCCAGAACTGAAGCAGTACTATGTCTGTGGAGCGCAAGAGGGGACAAACTCCGTGCTGTGTTGCCACATTATACACCAAAAATGTCATTGTACGATTTTTGCCACTAGCATTTTCTTCGCCTATTTCGCTCAGGATTAACGTGGTGTGGTTGTTATGCGCGCGTTCTTGGACATTTTCTACCCAAGCCAACGCACTACTTAATTATATTCAATATTTTATTATAACCAGCCATGTCTACATCTACAATACGCATCACTGATAAAACGTATGTTTACGGTATACAAGCATTGCAAAGAATATTAATTATCTAGAATGAAATATTATTGTTCTAAATAACACAAGCTATTTGGTTAAAACGCGATTTTANCGCACTACTTAATTATATTCAATATTTTATTATAACCAGCCATGTCTACATCTACAATACGCATCACTGATAAAATGTATGTTTACGGTATACAAGCATTACNAAGCATTGCAAAGAATATTAATTATCTAGAATGAAATATTATTGTTCTAAATAACACAAGCTATTTGGTTAAAACGCGATTTTACTATCAGCTTTACAAATATTGTAGGCTTACTTAATAGCTAAACACCGTAACCTACTGCAACCTGGACTCTCTTTTTTGGTATTAAGTTAGTTTCACTGTTCTTAACGTATTTAAGTTGTTGATAAAACTTTTAATTATCTTATGTTATTGTTTGCTTTTAATGTGTTTATTATTTATGAAGTATCCAATGTGTTCTGCTATCTTTTTTGCTTTCCACTTTGACAATATTCAATAATTCAATATACTGCATAAATAAATCACTGCTGCGTACAAAATGGGANTTTAAGTTGTTGATAAAACTTTTAATTATCTTATGTTATTGTTTGCTTTTAATGTGTTTATTATTTATGAAGTATTCAATGTGTTCTGCTATCTATTTTGCTTTCCACTTTGACAATATTCAATAATTCAATATACTGCATAAATAAATCACTGCTGCGTACAAAATGGGAGGCGAAATTATCTTAACTGAATAAAATGCTTTGAACTGGTAAATGTAAAGAACCTCCAAAAATTTCCGTTAGTAGCATCACTTAGAGAGGCAGGTAGCGGGAATAAAAAANACTGGTAAATGTAAAGAACCTCCAAAAATTTCCGTTAGTAGCATCACTTAGAGAGGCAGGTAGCGGGAATAAAAAACAGAACGTTAAATGAAAAATGCCACGCGCAGGTCATGTTCTCACATCACTACAAGCCTGTACTTGAATGGAACCTTAATTTATCTATATTCCCGTGCAATGTGTATTCTGAAAGTAGCAATCGTGCACGAGAACTGCATCGCTGCTCCTTGATAAGGAAACATTTGTATATCAGAGCTCCTGACAAGAACACTAGAAAAAAATTATCTTCGTACATTTGTAACGTTCTCTTCTTCCCTGTAAACATAACGCGATAGTTCACTAATACAATGCGCGATTAGGTCAAGATGGGATTTTAATGTTTTCACTTAAAGTTTAAGAATTAATTTCTTTTTTTTGTGTTGCCAGTGGGGTCGTTCCCCGGATTTTTGCATGTGGAAATCATGCCGGGTGATGCCGCTGGTCGGCATGTTTCCTCAGGTATCTCCCATTACCCCCGCTGTTGTATTCTGGTGCTTCTCCGTACTCAGATCGCTTCATCCTCATTAATTCTCTAAACTCTGATGTTAAGAGCCAACTAAATGTCTCCAATCCACTTCCTTCAGCTTCTGTAACATTATCACTCGGATTATTAAGTAATGAGGTCTTTCAACGCCGATTGGGTGAAGAAAGGTGCAGTTGAAGCAGCGATGGAACGCAACGATGGAATCAAATGAACTACCCCAAGGAAATTTGCCATTCAACAGTAACGTCCACAATGTTTTACACATGCAAAAATCCTAGTGTTACCCCACCGAGAATCGAACCCGATTCGTAGTGGTAGAAGGCGAGTAGTCTGACCACTACATCACCGCAACTTAGCTTACAACCGAAAAGTAATACCTCTCACCGTTTACACTCTGCATAAATGAGATTAACTGATACAATATTCCCTTATAATATCTAAAAGTAGTAATTGAAAATCCATAGTGAGGAAAAGGTGTTTATTTTTTTTAAGTGGTGAAAGGTCTGTGCCACACGCTGCACTTGTTTGCAGCAGTGTACACTAGGTTGCAGTGAAGGGTCTGTGCCACACGCTGCACTTGTTTGCAGCAGTGTACACTAGGTTGCAGTGAAGGATCGAGATGTCTCTCCTTGTGTCCCGCTTAAAAGTCTGAGCGATGTTCACGTCGCCGTAAGCGCGAAGACAAGCAGACAGCATGTGTCGCTCGCGGGGTCCTTTGTTGTTGCGTGTTTTTATTAAACTCGCACGAGCGAAAGGGGGAGGGCAATAACGTGCCTTGTTTGCACCGCCTTATGAAAACCCGGCTCGCAGTTTTATTATTTATGGCGGGGAAAGCTCTTGCTACCCCGCGCCGTCTACGATGTATACTCTCTCCCCCCGGGTCGTAACGCCGAATTGAGTAGGAAGTCACAAGACAGATAGTCTGTCGCCGATGGCAAATTAAACACCCTGCAGCTAGTCTGTAGGGGTGCCGCGGGGGAAGATGTTTTGAGTCACGACATGAGGGTTTCGCCCCGACCCCTGCCGACGGTAACAGTCTGTTCGCTAACACCACCCTTCAACATCCGGAACGAGCCCCTTCCGGACATGTCGTGATCTCGCCCACTTTGCCCCGAGGCTCATCCTGCCGTTACGAGCGATGCAACCCGCTTGGCTTACGTGCGTGGCGGGGCTGCATGGCCGCTCCTCTGCCCCCGGTAACTGCCCCTGCCGCCGGGCGAGCACACGCCAATCCGCAGCGCCGGTGATTCACGACTAATGGCCGGTTGTGCCGTCGAGATTCTCTCTTCTTCCACGCCAGGCTCGTCAGACTACCGCGATCTCTCCGCGGTAAGGCGCACTATAGGCTCTTCATGATTACATAATTGAGCACTTTTGAAAGTCCTGCTTACGATATACTTTTCTTCTCATTTGTATCCTTCCTTTTTATGTAAAATTAAAGGCGCCGCCTACATTAAGTTTTTCAGCGCATTTGAAGCTCAGTTGCAGGTGAGCGATAAGGGCGACACTGACAACGCGCACCTAGTCCCCCATGACTTACGTGCAAGGTGCTGAACTCACGTGCAGTATTTCCGTCGTACTGAGCGCACCTATAGGATTTACGCGGTGACCCTATCATATAATAGACGGAAAATCTGAAGGAAAGTTCAGCGCAAGTCCGTATAATAGTTTTGAATATTTCCAGTCACTATACTATGAGATAAACAAGCGTGGCAAAGCTGTTTTTAGCGATGTTTGGGGGGGCTCGGAAATGGCATTAATAATGTGTGTATTGTATTGATAGTATCATTTGTACCTCATCTGAAGTGTGTTTTATTTTCGTATATCGGCATAATGGGAACATGTTCAGTGATTTCTTAAAAATGTGCTGTTTTCAAAGATATTGCAACGCATTTCAAGCACCGGGTGGCCGGCGCCATTAGAATCGCCAAGGGCCTGACCACTTTATTCACGTGTCTTCCAAATGAAAACATATATTTTTTAGGAAAATAAACGTGCAACTAATACGCAAATTTGCACCCATATATATATATATATAACAAGGAAAATTGACAATCGAAATACATGATCAAGTCTTAGAACAATTTTTATAAATTCGTTGCAACTTAACTAAGGACCAGCATGCCAATGTGTACTGCAGTATATATATATATGAGCAGTGATGTTTTTCAATATTAATTTCGAAAGTGCTCACTTTGCCGTGGACAGCCTTTGCACACAAGCACAGCAAGATAACGTATCCGCTTTTCACTCTCGTTCCAGCTACTTTGTTTGTGAACATATACACTCTCGACAAATACACACGGGAAAAAGGAATCAAAATAAAGTATTTACAGTCCCATATAAATATATTGGCCCTACCACCAGCAGTTGCTAAATAGGTTTTTTTTTTTAACTGTACAAGTATCAGTATAGCGCTCTGCCGGGACCAATAAAAATTTATATTTTAAAATATTATTGGCAGCGGCTGTTTAAAATGCCAAAGAATATATAGTCTCAATAAAAACGTTTTCCTACTACGTGATGGNTGTAGACTTTACTCATTTAATTTTCTTCTTGTGGAACGTCCCATCTGCATGACACTGCGTCTGGAAGAGTTAATGAATTACCACTGATATCTTTTAAACCGATTATCTATAAGGATCTTCTGCCACAAATGGTTGGCTAAATTCTAAAGGATTTCTGTCGGTACAATTAAAGAAAGTTACCCAAATTTATATGTATACACATTTATGACTTTTTGGTGTTCACATGTGTTATTTCACCAGACTGTAAGTATTGGCCATATCTTGTAATATTTCTTCGAATGGGTGTAATTATTTATGAACTCACGTTAGTTTGTGTTTAAGTGATGAACTAAAGAAATACATACGGCTTTACTAGCTAGTAATTTTTATAACAAAAGATGAAAGAAATACTTAAGATAACAAAACAAAAATTTTTATTATTTTTTATGTTTAAGCCCTTTTTTTTATATGTAATGAAAAAAAATCTTACAAACTCTTTCTCGTCTGTGCACTGCCCATAAAACATTGCCAAGACTGACTTGTNCCAATAAAAATTTATATTTTAAAATATTATTGGCAGCGGCTGTTTAAAATGCCAAAGAATATATAGTCTCAATAAAAACGTTTTCCTACTACGTGATGGACTTGACTTATTGGACGCCATTTTATGCGTAATGTAGTCTTTACTCATTTAATTTTCTTCTTGTGGAACGACCCATCTGCATGACACTGCATCTGGAAGAGTTAATGAATTACCACTGATATCTTTTAAACCTATTATCTATAAGGATCTTCTGCCACAAAAGGTTGGCTAAATTCTAAAGGATTTCTGTCGGTACAATTAAAGAAAGTTACCCAAATTTATATGTATACACATTTATGACTTTTTGGTGTTCACATGTGTTATTTCACCAGACTGTAAGTATTGGCCATATCTTGTAATATTTCTTCGAATGGGTGTAATTATTTATGAACTCACGTTAGTTTGTGTTTAAGTGATGAACTAAAGAAATACATACGGCTTTACTAGCTAGTAATTTTTATAACAAAAGATGAAAGAAATACTTAAGATAACAAAACAAAATTTTTTATTCTTTTTTATGTTTAAGCCCTTTTTTTGTATGTAATGAAAAAAAATCTTACAAACTCTTTCTCGTCTGTGCACTGCCCATAAAACATTGCCAAGACTGACTTGTTCCTCCAGAAGAATGTATCCGGGGCTTGTGGAGCAGGAATAGGTAAGTGACGCTAAACATTCCTATAACTGCAAATTGGTGTGTGGTATTACTTTCATACAGTGTATATGTTAAAAACTTCCATTAAAGTTTAAGAAGATTACCAGAATTTTTTTTGCAGAGTAGAGACATACGCTTGTACGCTTGTACTCCATGCCGCTTACGCCAGTAAAACGGTGACACTTGCCAGCAACATGTCGGAACTCCGTTCGTCAATCAACACCTGGTAACCTACTCGCCAGCCGGCAGCCCAGCCAGTAAGAAATATTTCACAGCGTGCAGCAGGAGTCAAACCCAATCCCCGTTCCCAGAGCCTCGCGCAGCCAATCAGAGAACGGGTACGCCCGCTTCAAAGGAACCGCCACGGCTTGGTTTTGGAATTGGATTGGAAGGGCTTATTAACGCCCCTCGGTGTTATGCCTGAAGGCTTATAAGGGGACGGCTCACAAACTAACTTACGACCTAATTAAAACAAACGCCCACGCCTTACCTAGGATTCGTACCCAGAACCTCTCGCACCGCAGACCGCAGCAACAGACTGCACTACAGGAAGTCTGCACCGCCGTGGCATTTCGTCTCTGCGTACTAATCTACTTTGTGTTTTGACTCACAGTTCAGTATTTTTACGTTTTAAATCGCTTGACCTCTGATCTCGTGATCTGTATTTGCAGACTCAGGGTAGAGTCAGAGAGTAGATATGTACTCAAAGNGGGAAGTCTGCACCGCCGTGGCATTTCGTCTCTGCGTACTAATCTACTTTGTGTTTTGACTCACAGTTCAGTATTTTTACGTTTTAAATCGCTTGACCTCTGATCTCGTGATCTGTATTTGCAGACTCAGGGTAGAGTCAGAGAGTAGATATGTACTCAAAGGCAAAATGGCGAGGTGGTTCTTTTGATGTTAGCGTGCCCATTCTCTGATTGGCTGCCCGAGGCTCTGGAAACAGCCTTGCGTCTGATTGGCTACTACGTGCTGTAGAAGTTTCCTTATAGGCTGNCAAACGCCCACGCCTTACCTAGGATTCGTACCCAGAACCTCTCGCACCGCAGACCGCAGCAACAGACTGCACTACAGGAAGTCTGCACCGCCGTGGCATTTCGTCTCTGCGTACTAATCTGCTTTGTGTTTTGACTCACAGTTCAGTATTTTTACGTTTTAAATCGCTTGACCTCTGATCTCGTGATCTGTATTTGCAGACTCAGGGTAGAGTCAGAGAGTAGATATGTACTCAAAGGCAAAATGGCGAGGTGGTTCTTTTGATGTTAGCGTGCCCATTCTCTGGTTGGCTGCCCGAGGCTCTGGAAACAGCCTTGCGTCTGATTGGCTACTACGTGCTGTAGAAGTTTCCTTATAGGCTGNTTGGCTGCCCGAGGCTCTGGAAACAGCCTTGCGTCTGATTGGCTACTACGTGCTGTAGAAGTTTCCTTATAGGCTGGGCTGTTTGCTAGAAAGTAAGTTACCAGGCGCTTATTGGCGAACGGTGTTCCAACATGTTAATGGCGAGTGATGTTCGTGGAATAAGCGCATATTTCACTGCTGTATTCGTACACTCTAAAAACATTTTTTGTGAACTACCTAAACTGAATTGGATGTTATTAACCTATATATCGTATGGAAATAATATCACACATCTGGCTAAAAATATGGAATGTTTAGCATCGCTACTATACAAAGTTGAGACGTTTCCCACTCATTTGACTGTTTCCAGAGCAAATGTAGGGACGACAGCATGAATTTACGGGAAATAACTCTACCATCCGCGCTTTCTCACTCTACGTACACACTCATATAGTAAATTTGAGAATAATTTCTTAGAGTCTAAGTATTGTGTGGTCGAGTCATAGAAAAACCAATAAGGTTACCATGTGTGCCCACAACTGCAGCTACAAGAAGTAGGAAAATATCTTCTCTTCAAACAGTGCCAAAACGCCTGTCAGATCAGTAGTATGCATTGGCAGCTTTCAGAGCAACATAACATTGCATACGCCCTTACTAAAATGACCGCCACGCCATTTAGTTTCTGTTTAATTACTTATTCTCTGATTAAATAATGAACGTGTATTTAGTTGACCCTGAAACCTTTCGTTGCATTGGAAAATTTACGCGCATTAATCCTTTCTCATTTCAATATTAATTGCCATCAAAAATAATTAGATTTTGGTTCTTTAACACAAAACGTTCATAAATTACAAAATATACGTGAGATTACATAATGACTCATTTATTTCCCATGAAAACCCGTAATAATAACATACATATGGACTGTTGGAGAGCATCTTTAGTTTAAAATTAACTATAAGTGAAAACATGTCCATTCTTTATCGCAATTCTTTCAGTTAGTTAAGGGGGCCACGGTGGCTGAGCGGTTAGCCTGCACGCTTCCCACCAAGTTGAATCGGGTTCTCTCCCCGGCCGGGTCACTGAATTATTGCATGTGGGAATAGTGTCGGACGATGCCGTTGGTCGGCGGGTTGGGTTTCCTCGGGGATCTCCCGTTTNGAATTATTGCATGTGGGAATAGTGTCGGACGATGCCGTTGGTCGGCGGGTTGGGTTTCCTCGGGGATCTCCCGTTTCCCCCACCCTTTCATTCCGGCGCCGCTCCATACTCACCTCAATCAACCTCATCGGCTCTCAAGACCTCGCTGTTACNCCCCCACCCTTTCATTCCGGCGCCGCTCCATACTCACCTCAATCAACCTCATCGGCTCTCAAGACCTCGCTGTTACGAGCCACCCAAATCTTCTAGCTTTTCACTCACTCTATCAGTTCGTAAAATTTGAGAAAATTACATACCCTATTGAAATAAAGACTTTAAGTTACATAGCATAACGACGTAAAAGGAAATAAATATTAATTGTGGTACATAAAACAGATATAGTTGAAGGTATATACTTACATGTGATAAAAAAAATCAATCTTGAGGTACCTGTTAAAGAACAGAATTAAAGTATTTCATGTCTGCTGTTGTCCCATTCTCCTATCTTGTCAAACAAAGGCAAAGGAATGTGTGAAATTCAATTCCTATTATATATAAATTACGCCATTATAAATTTAAAGAAAAATAGTACTTGTGTAATCAGCAAATGTGAATATAGACATTTTCCGTCCTTATCGTCTGTTCGCTGTAAATTTTTTTACGATAACTCCAATTTCCAATACAGTCATAAATGAGCACGCAATTATGATTATAAAGCAATGGTTATTCAAACATCGTAGTCAACTGCCATAGCAAACGATTTATTTTCTTAAAATAAATCCGTGTGTATCCATGCTACATACGTGTGCATTTTTTTTTTCAATGAAAATTACATTAGAACTGATGTCTCAACTCGTGATATCAGTCGACTGTAGCCTAGCGGAAGNTTCTAGCTTTTCACTCACTCTATCAGTTCGTAAAATTTGAGAAAATTACATACCCTATTGAAATAAAGACTTTAATTTACATAGCATAACGACGTAAAAGGAAATAAATATTAATTGTGGTACATAAAACAGATATAGTTGAAGGTATATACTTACATGTGATAAAAAAATCAATCTTGAGGTACCTGTTAAAGAACAGAATTAAAGTATTTCATGTCTGCTGTTGTCCCATTCTCCTATCTTGTCAAACAAAGGCAAAGGAATGTGTGAAATTCAATTCCTATTATATATAAATTACGCCATTATAAATTTAAAGAAAAATAGTACTTGTGTAATCAGCAAATGTGAATATAGACATTTTCCGTCCTTATCGTCTGTTCGCTGTAAATTTTTTTACGATAACTCCAATCTCCAATCCAGTCATAAATGAGCACGCAATTATGATTATAAAGCAATGGTTATTCAAACATCGTAGTCAACTGCCATAGCAAACGATTTATTTTCTTAAAATAAATCCGTGTGTATCCATGCTACATACGTGTGCATTTTTTTTTTTCAATGAAAATTACATTAGAACTGATGTCTCAACTCGTGATATCAGTCGACTGTAGCCTAGCGGAAGCAGGAGGGTCGACGGTAATTGATACTAGTTACCGAACAGATAGGGAACTATGTGTAACTCATTACTACTTGGTGACCTTTACACGTGGGCCGGAATTCACTGGATCTAGCCTGACGTTTGGTGATTATTATATTACGTAATTAGCATGTGAGGTTTTGACGATATTTTGATAGGGATTACTCCGTATCTTTAAAACTTTGAATGCGATCGTACTAATGATCTTTGAAAAGTATATTATATCTGAAGTCGTGTATTCAAGCTATACATGCACTTGTATCTAGTGCGCAAAAACATTTTAAAATGCCATGCTGTAAAACCAGTGTACCTAATTATGCATACGCGAAACTGTCACGTTTATTGCAAGCCTCAATAGCACTAAAAAAAAAAATAACCATTTTTATTTTTTTCCCAGTTGTTTTAAGGCTTGAGTCGACTTAATTTTTTCGTTGGCGGCTGCTACGGTAAGAATGTATTTCTTTTCTGACTAAACCGCCTGCTATTCGATAAAGCCACGTTGAAGTGTCTCTTGCTGTGACAGAATCTCGCATAGTACGTAAAATAGATTGTAGCACAATAACAAAATTACTTCAAAATTAGACGCGCTCGAAGTGACATCTGTTACAAGAAATCAAATTTGCCCGTTAACGCACAGAGACGAACTTTACGTGCCGTTGTGCAACAATTAAAAATATTTTAAAGAGTGGCGTAACGAATCAGATACAAGTACCACTTTCAGAGACTCATGCAATTAATAACTGCCGAGTACGCTCGTATAAAAAAGAGACCGTTCTAGCCATTTCGCTTGCATGCAGTAATTGCTTATTCTTGGATGTAGCTTTCTACAATAATCTGTAGTTTACACCAACAACAAGGATAAAAAAGTAAATTTTATTTCATACCTTTTATTTTATAAATTTAAGCGTGAGAAATGCGGTAAGTTCGTATTAAATAATTTCATTTGCATTTTCTTGCAGCTCCCGATCGCAAGGAAGACATATTAGTGCACGGTCAAACACATAAGTGCAGACCAGAAAATGAGGCTTTTACCAGGTTTCAACTTTCGTCGTCTCTAGACTTTATTATACTTGTTATTTGCGATGTATTTTTCTGCTATTTTTTGTTTTCTTAGAAATATTAGCCGACACGGTTAATATAAGCCGCTTTCGGTTGATAGGTGTTAGTCCATTCATTTAATGATATTTATTTTTTTGTGCTATTGCCGAAATGCTCTAGTCTCTGGATGCTACTTTTAAACCAGTACCCTCACGAGTCCATTTCACCAGACCTGCACAGTAAAAAAGGTTTGTATTTGTTACAAAGAAATCTTTAGAAACTAGTTGCAAATGTATTATTGTTACAATGCCGCAGAAATATTGTTCATTCAAAACACATTCTTTTAGAAAACACAACATTGTATGCGCATCTCAATGTGTATAATAAATTTGAAGTTCACAACACTTGCTTGTTAAAATCCAACGTCAATTTCACACATTACAAACTAAGGTTTTGTGAATTTAACTCCGATTTATTTGTAGTTTTACAAAAATATTTTTGCAACTAGGTTAAAAAGAATTCTTTGAAAAAATACATAAAAAATGACACAGTGTGGGATACGGAACCGGAGAGGCTCCAGGGTAGAACACCCTTCAAAACACCGCTTGGTCAACGTCTGGAACCCGAGTAGTGACGTTTGGGTCAGCCCACGTAGTACTCCTTAATTTTAACGCCACTTGTCGAGTGTCCCCGCATGATATCTATAAGGCCTCCGCGTCTCTTCCTTAAACACATCATACGAATTTATTCACATTGAAATTGCGTTTTGGACCGCAAACTGTCTGTCATTGAGTCAATCACAAGGTAGAATATAAAATGACCCCCAGGTCAAGATGGTAGGCAGTATCATCCACAACCGCCCTCACCTTCTGGGTGATGGGACAGCAAAGTAATAAAAAAGAAATAAAAATTATGAAGATAGAATATCTGTTACGAGGTAAAACGAAAGTGAAAATATACGTGGTCAGAGGGAAAGAAAAGCTATACAGATATAGGAAAATCAAGAACAACCAAAGGAAACTTTTATACCCCCGCATTACCTAAAAAGGGGACAGGTGCGGGGGTGATGAAGAAGCGTGACAGAACTCTATCTGGCCACGTAAAAAGAAAGTCGATCACCAGAATGATATCATCGAGACTGACCTCGATTCAAGCTCAACCTGGGAGGCAGATACAAGATATGGGGACCTCTCGGGAACAGAGTAGATAAGTACACATAGAAGAAATGGCTTGGCGGTACCTTTGAATTTGGCGTACCAATTCACCGATTGGCCGCGCGAGGCTCTGGCAACGGGCCTTGTGTCTGACTGGCTACTGAATGCTGCGAAGATTCCCTATTGGCTGGGCTGCCGACTGACGAGTAGGTTACTAGGCTCTGATTGGTGAACGTCGTTCAGACATTTTGCTGGTCAGTGACGGCATTTTGCTGGCGTATGTTGCTGGAGTTCGCGGAGTAAATGGCTGCTTCGCCTCTATATTCGTAAGCGCTCTGTGGTTGAGTAGTACCGTTCGCGTCTCAGGTGTGCTGGTACTGTATCGCGGTGAGTCAGTGATGAATTGTCACCGACAGCCTTCCCATGCACTGTTAAAACTTTCTGTATTTTTACAAATAGTTCTTTGGTAACTAGTTTCTAAGGTTATTTTTATAACGTTACAAGTAAACTAGATCAAAATTTTACTTTACAGTATTGTGGAATGTGTAAAAGTGAGCGAGTAAGTGAGTGAAGAGGTTTGGGCGGCTCTTAACATCGAGGTCTTGGGAGCCGTTGAAGGTGAAGTGAGCTGAGTATGGAGCAGTGCCAGAATGAAAGAGTGGGGGGAAACGGGAGATCCCCGATAAAACCCGCCGACCAGCGGCATCGTCCAGCACGATACCCACATGTGAATATCCGGGAGCGACCCCACCGGGAATCCAACCCGGTTCGCATAAGTGGGAGGCTAGTAACCACTACACCACCGCGGCCCCGGAATGTGTAAAACTAATGTTGAGTTTTAAGACGAGTGTACGGCAGATTTCAAGTTTTTTGCAAACATGGATATACACAAACTGTTTTCTACGTTTTATAAAACAAAGTAGTGTTAAAAGAAAAATTCTGTAAAGCTTACAAAAATGTCTACTGTGTTTTGCTTTAGTTGTTACTCACTATTCTCCCACTGCTGATCTCCCAGGTTCGAGTACCCAAGACATATATGAGCCAGGTCTGGGATTATTTACACTATTTATTATACTGCTGTTCCGTTCCCCACTTCATACACACTTCCAACTGGACACGATCTACAAGTATGCCTCTTGGATTATCATTCTATTGGACATAAGTTAGTGATAGTTCAATATTTAAACTGTTAAAAATAATTTGAGTAAATTTCTTAAACTCTAATGGAACAATTTAAGCATCCCATCAATCAGGCTGCAAATACACAAATGCTATTATACAAAGGCAGGAAATTCAGTACCCTTTCTTTCCCGAACAAATGTAGGAAAGCTACCATGAATGCTTGGGAAAAAAACTTTAAAATGTTTGTTTCTTCAGTTCGCGTATGCAAAGATTAACTTATAATAACGATAAACTTTCTCATTGTGTCCGTGCGTCGTATTATTTTGATATATAAGCTGGGGGTGTGGCGATGCGCAAAACATTTGCTAAACTAAAATAAAGCCGGTACTTTATCTGCAATCAGGAGTACAATTTTAAAATGCAACTGACTGTTAAACACACGCATATTTAATTTAAAAATCACGTATTTTGCCAAGCTATTCATTGAGGAACAATTTTGGCTTTAATTTTCTGGAAAATGAAAAACGGATTCTATCTGTACTTATTGGAGTTAATGGCAAAATTGTTTACTATGGATAATTTAAAGTATAGGTGCGTATTGAAAGTCCAAGACAAATATGAGATTACGTATACGATTTAACATTACAATAAGCAGTAATATCGTATTAAAAAAATTTTGAGCTCTATTTCAATGAGATTACGGAGAGAATCATGCCAGTTATGATGCTGAAATAATCTACACGATATCTTAACAAATTAATCCAGAAAATTAGTTCTCAACAATCACCGTTCATGACAGCATTACACTAAAACCAATTCTTTGGAATCATTGAGAACCGTCGATAGTCATTTGAGTTAGGGAATGAAGAGATTTTGGCGGCTCTTAACAGCGTGGTCTTGAGAGCCGATGAGGGTAATTGAGGTGAGCATGGAGCAGCGCTGGAATGAAAGGGCGGGGTAAACGGGAGGTCCCCGACAAAACCCGCCGTCTATCGGCATCGTCCAGCACGATTCCCACATACGAAAATCCGGGAGTGGCCCGGCCGGGGATTGAACCCGGTTTGCCTTGGTGGGAGGCGAGCAGGTCAACTGCTCAGTCACCGCGGACTCTCAAAAGTAACTAAAACATCTTGAATACAGATACTGGTATAATCAGAAAACTCGTATCCCGGCTTTATGAGTTCTCATATTTCCAACAAGATCGGGAGATGGATTTGCGATGGACGTAGTAATCACTTCGTACAAACATGTTGGAACAATGCACAAGGATGTGCGTAATTCTTGAGGTGATATTTTATTTATTTATTTTATTTCTCTGTCGAAATTACGCTGTATAATGATCGTGTTCCGTATCAACTTAATATAGATATTTATTACTGTTTGAAAGCATCGCAGCTTTAGGAGCGTTTCAAAAATTTAATATTTTGTCAAACTATTCAAATTTACACACCTTGAAGGCAAAATTCTTTTTAAAACACTTTTCAGTGCTGACCTTAAAAACAACGCATACGTTAATTTTTTTATTAATGTACATTTTTTAGAAAACAAATACAACATTTCGAATGTATTTTATATTTATTTATGCTACTTTAAGACGCGATTAATAATTTTTTTAATGGAAAATTGCTTCTTAATTAATAAATTTAAAAACTTCAGATTCGGCTCAACCGCTATGAATATGAAAAAAAGAAATGCTGTGATGCTGTTGCTACTAGCTCTCTGTAGCCATTCAGGGTATGCAGTCAGCAAAGTTGGCAACCCCCACTTGGGCAGAGAACCCGCCCCACACCACTCGGCCCGACTGACGACTGAGGTGGAAATGGGAGCAAAAATTAGTTAAATGAAAGCTTTGTATTGACACGAGCTCCTGTCCGCATCACTCCGGCATTGAACGCGGGCGGCGGGAGGGGGTAGGCAATTGTTTCACATGACACACGAGCCGTTTGGTTTGTCCAAGTGGTTCGGGAAGGGAGGGGGCGTAACGGAAACCATTTTCATGTTTTTCACTCGGCCCCGCGAAACAAAGCAAAGCAGTACTCGGAGGGGAAAATATGAGCGAATGACAAAAACTGCTCGCCCGCGTCTCATCCTAACGGCTGCGGGACTCAACAAAGGACACGGAGACGGGGGAGAGAGAAAGAGAGTGATAGAGAGGTGTAGAAGGAGGGGGAGAGAGAGTGTGTGTGGAGGGGAGGGGGTGAATGCGCGCGCAATGAACCGGCCCGAGGGCTCACCACACCCTCCCCCAACACACCGCCCCTTGCTCATGATACCCCTTTGTGGCGAAATTGTATATACGGATTTATAAAAGAGAGCGGACCTCGAAAACAAGAGCCCCGCACAGCGTGTTTGTTTAATGCGTCCAAACTATGTGTTTGACAAAGTTTTGATTGATTTTGATTGACGCTGTGTTTATAATGTGAGGTACATATTTGATGTCTGTAAACGTAAGCCGCGATTGCCAGACACATACACGCCGCGCGCGCCTGCGCATGGCGCTGTGCAAAGAGAGAACGATTCGTTGCACAAAGGCTGGCCGGAAGGAATACGGGAGTGGGCAGTTCAGGTAGGACTCGTCCGCGTGGGGGTAAAAACCTAGTCTGTTTCTAGTTATTTCCACCTGCACAACTGCAACTGGGAGCTGTCGTTTCGCTGCGCTTTCTTCTGATGTGTTCCCATCAGCGGCAGTGTTAACTCCCGTCATTCATGTCTCTCAAGAGTCTGAAAACCGAGTATAGCCCGTCTCACATTAGGCCACCTGAATTTAATTTACTTACTGGTTAGAAGATATATGTGTGTTGACTACAAGTATAAGCGTATATCATAGTCCATTCACTGTTTCTTCACACGTTTTAAATAAAACCTTTGAAAAATCACCATATGCATGTCGTGTTTAGTTGTTCCCTAAAAATGCCATGCACCACAAGCTTTTTTATACTTCTGTTAGCATAAAAGTGCCTAATGTTTTGTTAAATTAAACTTTTAATTATATTTTACCTATAAATTATAATATTTCATTTATAGTTAATTTTAATAAAAACAGAGATAAAATAGGTGCGTTGGTAATTCCTCTAAGAAATAGTTATTATGCAAAATGTTATCACACCAAGTGCGCACGAATGCGGTAAGTTGTCCCTTTGGTGCAATTCCTTAGACTTGCTCAAACTGTGTTTGCATGAGGCGTAGGAATAGCTTGAAAGTAGAACTGCTTCAGAAAGGTTGGAGGTAACAGTGAATGGGCTGTACTTACTGGTGTATAGTACGCCTTTTTTACTAATGACTCATTCCAAAACTACATCGAAGAAGATGATACTTAAAACAAGATAATTATATAGATGACAGCAAATGTCAGAGATCAAAGAGATCGAAAACTGCCAAAAAGATAAGTGTTAAGTTTCTTCTGGGCTTGAGTTGTTTTCAATATCTCGCGAATGAAGGAAAATAAAATCACGACTGTCGAGCGAACCAATGTCCTTTCAGAACAACTCATTAAAATTCCGCAAGTTATTTTGCCAGTGACTTCGGACATCTCAGTCACTTCTGCTTACTACGGACATTTCCATTCATTTATTTGCTGCTGTCTTTGCATCCCCTTTCGTTACCTGTAGACTGCAGTTCGGTTACTCTGTCGTTGCGTGTTTTATTAATGGTCTAGTCACAAAAGTTGTCCACAAAACCATTCAAATGAAAGCTGAGTATTTCGTAAAACTCTGCACGCTACATGATATACTTGAGTACTCTTCGATAATTACAACTACAAATAAAATATATGTCTGTGAAAAGAGGACGTTTTCGCTTACGAATAACATTTTTTGAAAACTAGTTTTAGCATCATTCTAAGAAGTAGCAAGTTACTCGTTGAAAATATGGACATGAGTGGTGTTGCAAAAATATTTGCCGTTTATTAACGTATACATAAATATACACGTTCCAATTAAAATTGTGATTTGCTGGTTTTTTGTTAGAAGCATGAAG
Source organism: Clitarchus hookeri (assembly GCA_002778355.1). Classification (NCBI taxonomy): domain Eukaryota; kingdom Metazoa; phylum Arthropoda; class Insecta; order Phasmatodea; family Phasmatidae; genus Clitarchus; species Clitarchus hookeri. Next base: position 45,152 of record NQII01000020.1, read on the forward strand.
TACCTCCAAAGAGTGAAAATTTTGAGATGCTGCACATGATAGCAACAGCTTGTTTCAGTATTTAAAATTATGTTACGACTTCTTAATGCGCTGTTCTTCCAAAATCTTTGAGTAACAAAAATAAAACTAAATATACTAAAACAGTAATAAAACAAAAATCCCTGAAAAAAATGGAATGGTGGTGTGTGCAAAGCTGCGAAAGGTGTAATATTCGCAACAACAATATAATACTGGTAGGATTGACTGAAATTCTGCTAGAAAACTTGCGTTATTCCCTGGATCACGGCCCAGAATTTGAGTGCAATCCCAGTTCTTGAAGAACTTTGGCACCTACCCGCGATTGTGATAGCAATTTTGTGGCATCTTCACATTGTCACAGAGTTCTTAAGAATAAAGAAACGAAACTGCAGATTATACCGGAAACTCGAACCGCACACGCCAGCAAAATGGCGTCGCTGACCAGCAACATGTTGGAACATCGTTCGCCAATCTACGTCTGCTAACTTACTTTCCATCCTGCAGCCCAGCCAACAGGGAATCATTCATCTCACGCAGAAGGCAATCAGACGCTAGGCCCATTTACAGGGCTCCGCGGAGCCAATTAGCGAAATTGCAAGCCAACATCAAAGGAACCGCCCTTGCCGTTTCGCCTCTGTGTACTTGTCTGCTCTGTGATACAGCGGTCGAGACATTCCAGAGCAACGGACACATAAAGGACTCGTAGCTGAATGAGCACTTCTGGAAGTCCTACTTGATATATATTTTCTGTCAATTATATGTAATTCCACCAGACGCAAAATTAACATTGCTATCGACTTGGCAACATTAAACATGTGCCAGTAAAATGTAACAGCAATTGTTAGGAACGTAAATACCTTACCGTTATGACAAGTATTGATTTTATGTGCGCGAAAACAAATATTAATTAATTAAAACAAATATGAAAATTCAACTAATGTAATTGTAAAACTTTGAATAGAATCTTAATACAATAACCTGTATTACAGCGAAATTTACGTAACTAAATGCAGTTAGGGCAAGGGAGAGTTTCCAAAGAGTTCAACAGCGAGCCAGCAATACTAGTCAGCGATGAAGCGCTAATGTCTCTTGCCAGGTCAGAAATGCCACCAGATGTAATTCCTCTAAGAGGAGTGGCAGAGTGCGCATAACTGGCGCGAGGCGGACTGTATCAGCGCCCACGGTGAGCGGGTTGGACTTTCCTTTCAGAAACAATCCCATGGCCGCGATTGAGGAGAGGGTTTTGCTGAAAAAGGGGGTAGTTGTGGAGGGGGGGGGAGGTCTCGCTAGCCCAAAAATAAACGAGCAAGCTATCCGCGTGTGTCGCCGACCGACTCGAAAACAAAAGCGCGCCTTTTTGTACCGAGCCTTGGGATTGGAGTGAGCAGTAATTCGCCCTCTCCCCCTGCCCCCGGGCCCTTTGAAGAGGACAAGGGAGGTAAAAATACGGGAAAATCGCAGAGCAAGCCGCCGATCAAAAGCGAGCCTTGATTGCGAGTGATTGGTTGTCAATACGTATTCCCATTAGCAATTCGAAGGGGGCTGCCTTTCCTGTTCCATTAATGCGCCGCGGGTTTTCCGCAGGAATCGCCGGGGCCTCGCGAGGCACCGCCATTGTTGCCGGGCCGCAAGCAGACATTGGAACACTGGCGTCCCATCACGCCCGGGAGCAAAAATCAATTTGGAAATTTGTAATTCTATTAAAATATCAATCAAGCGTATTTTTCTAATGCGTGACGAGGCCGGGGGAAGTGTCGACCCTTGTCAATCACTCACTGTGAAGTGCGGCGTTGGGAGCTGATCATTTGAATATGGACGCGAAGGATGTGATGTGCGCTTCTACCTGAGAACAGTGCGACGTCTGTGAGAAAGACGGGACAATTATGAACAGAGTCCTCTTCGAGAGACTTTGCTTTGCTAGTCTATATATTAACTCCGGCATAAAGAGTTGCACGACGGGTTTCCTTCACAGGGTCTTCACAAGACAGCAGCAGCCTTATTCCCTCTAGGAAAACTGTGCAACTCGTCTATGGACGTCCAACAGAAGATGAATGGGCTTTGAAATATCCTAAATGAGCTGAACAATAAACGACCACCACCAAGGGTTTCATCCTTCCACGAAGATACAACCTTAATATGAAATATTTTTCTCCTCATCGAGCAGAAAAGGGAACAAAAATGTTGTCTGAAATTCCCGCGTGATCCCAGAAAAGGTATCATGCACATTATATACACGCCATTATATATGCCGCATCGCTGCACTGAATTGGCGTTCAAATCTGCTGTCATGCAGAATGAAAATATCTCTCTCAAAGGAATGATGTCGTTAATTCACACAGTAATAATAATGACACACACATGCAAAAATACATTATATTTCCTCAAATTTACCCCTCCCACCAAATAACGCCCGTTAACCATTCCTTGCTCTCAGAAAAGAACAATTTATATAGGCTGCTCACGATAAAGTGAGCACTTTTGAGGCCCTAGTTACTTTTTTCTTTCAGCAAATGTTTTATCCCTTAACTACCTTTCTAAATAAATGTTGCCATTTAAGTAATAAAAACAGTGTGTATATTCCATTGCACTTGGAATTTAATGTCTAAGGCTAAAATCAAATATATTTATTGGCCATTATTCCAAATAAGGAGGCTTTCAAAAGTGCTGACTTTACCGTGAACAGCCTACAGTAAACAAGAAGTCTTTGCTGGTCTACGGAAATAAAATATTTCTTAAATCCTTCTGACGAGGCACTAAAATATTTATCGAATAGTTACCTGTGCAACTTAATAGTCTACTAGCCTCTAAACATTTATAAAATAATTTTTTTTTTGGGATACTCAAAGATAGCAAGAAAATGTATGTTAAAAAGAGTCTAAGCAGAGCAAATTTTCCGCCAGATTTTCTGGTACCAGGTTGGGTACCGTAGTTCCTGAGACACAAGGCAAGACTACAACAATAATTCTTTGTGGCGGTAAGTTCCAAAATGGCGGACTATTAACGCTGTTATTTGGGTACTTCAGTATACCAAGATTGAGTTCAGTAGGTTTAATGTTACCAGATTGATGGCATGACAAAAAGAGCAGTACTCAAAAAGGATGGTCCAACGTAGACGTACTGTGGTACACTGCATGCCATAGCAGATTGTGTAGGTGGCTAGAGTTGCAATGATCTGTAGGGTCTGTAACGGTAATTATAACGCATTAGTGGTTCCACCACGATCATAGAGATCACCATTCTTGGCAACCACCCTTTAATTTAATCTTCCTTAATTCATCGCACATTATGATCCTGATAAGTCTTTGAGGATTATCTTAATGATGTTTTTAGTATAAATTTACTACATATCTCTACACCTTGCTGCAAAAGAACGGGTTAATTATTTTTTTAGATTAAAAGTGTTAGTATATTCACTGGCAAAGTCCATGTAAACCAACAAAAACAATATAAGAAAAACATAAAATGTCCGCACGTCATGTTGACACTTCTGTACCTGGTTAAAATAAAAACATAACGCTATCAACACTAGGCGAAATAATAGCAAAAACACTTGTTTCACAAAAAAAAATTTATTCACGAAACATTCTGTAAGCATACGTAGAATGTTAATTTTGTCATTGTATATATCGTAATCTCTCTTTGAATTTACCATACAGACTCAATATTTGCAGTGGTAAATGCAAACTACTAGCCCACTTAGTTTTTAAAAAATGGTGCATTTCCTGCACAACTACAGTCGTAGCGCTCTGCTTATAATAAGCAAGGGGAAAATTTGTATTTTTTTTTTTTTTGGCAAAAGGTTAGTTAGGCTTTAAACACTGAAGACTTTTCTACCACACTACTGCTCCATAGCAAGTTGACATGACATAGAGGACTCTGTGCCAAATAAAAAAAACCGGCACCAACAGAAGAAAAGAATTACGTGCATCCACACGAGTGTTCGGGAAACTTAACCTACGGCTCACTGATATCACGAAATTTTTTTTATTTTTTACTAAGGGATATTATCAGTATTTAGCATACCATCAATTTTAAATCACATATTTTATGTTTTAAGGATCTTGCTTTCTGCGCATTATTATCTAAATAGTGAAGTTGTTTTTTTAAATATGAATTTATGGCTAACATAAAGCGTAAGAAAGGCCTTACGTACTTATTAATGATCGATCAAATTAGATGAGGTTCACACGGCGTTTCCCAAGTTGAACACGGAAAAATATTGTCAGAAGTGCTTACACACGTCTTTTCAGTTTTATCGGAGGTATTGTATACTGGGAAAAAGTATGCAATACGTTCGTAAATTAAGTTTTACAGAAAAACTTATTTCAGTTGCAGAATTATATTCTTAAAGCTTGTATAGATAGCTCTTGTTCATTTCGTGCATAGCCTAGTAAAATTGAGCAAATGTTTTTTAACAAGTTGAAATGTTGAAGTGGAAAGAAATTTTTCATCGCCTTAGCATATAGACAATTTTATTGTAAAAAAATTAGTAACATCAGGCAATATTGAATTCTTGGTGGTAATTCTGAATTACAAAACTTTTCCGGTAAAATTTTGTTATCGTACAAACATGGGGAATAAATTTATTATGTAAGTTTGCGTTAATTAAACCCACTTGTGTATCCTGATTGGTTTTTGTTTATTCTTCCGTCATATGTAAAAGCATTACAGTCATTCGCATATAGAATTTTCTTGAGTTTACAGGCTGACATTTTGAAATCGAAATACGCTAAGTTATGTAAAATTTTGCTCCAATATGCACGAAACAAAAAATTATTTATTCAAGTCCCCAACAGTTTAAACATAGGAATTTTGATATGACGGTAAATCTTATAACTACTTGTCACAAATTATTACTGATATTACTGTGGTTACTATATTACTCTAATAATATAACTCATATGCAGTTGTGGACAGGACTTTTTGATCTGTCCAATTACCCGTGAGCGCGTTATTATTACTATATTATCTCGATGTGAAGTTCTAAGACCAACCCGTATGTTTCGCATCTTTGCGTGTCCTAGTGTTTATAACCATGAGCGGATTCGGAAGGGCGAAGGGGGGTGGCCTTAGGGGATGAAGATCTCTTCCTCCCGTTACCCTTGTGCACGTAATCTTACACTTTCAGTATAAATTAGTTATGTATTTATATATATGTTATATAAATTATATATATCACTTACCTGAAGGCATTTGTTGCTAGTTTATGTTTTCGCAGTTTCACGTTGCCTTATTTTTGTAGGAAAGGGAAATGTTTTCTTTTATGAAATCGCAGAGTTTGAAATATGCAATTTTCATTTGTACTGCGATTTCTTAATGTAAGCAATAAATTCGTGCCAACATGATATGTATTTGCACGAAGGAGTCAATAGATCTGTGAAACTTACTACAAGAACACCAGAAAATGTTTTTGTTTCCGTGAAATATATTTATCACGTTGTTATAGAACGACTAACTCTTGAACTCGATCCCCTCTTCCCTTCCTAGACAAGCCTTTATCCAGCCCTGTTTGTAATCACTGGAGCGCATTACAGCCACATGTGAATGTCGACCATACAGCTTGTTCTCACGCTCGCATACACGACCCAACACTGTCAGATCGATACACATGTACAGACATCCGCAACAAGCTGTAAGTAAGANTCACGCTCGCATACACGACCCAACACTGTCAGATCGATACACATGTACAGACATCCGCAACAAGCTGTAAGTAAGATGCTTACACCAACCACTGCAACAGCACTAGCTCTGGTGATCTCTATATTCCCACTTGCTGCAGTTCTATTCGTCCCTACTACATACTTTATTAAGAGACGCCATTCGGCCAATGTATGCCTGGTTAAATGCACCTCAGTCAAGTGTTATTTCTTACGCAACCTGTTCCGTGACCATTTCATTAAGTTTTATTCGCGAATATTAATTTTTCTGGTGTAATGGTCCTGCCAAGCTCTGATGAAAGCTAATAGAACAATAAAACTAAGTCCAAGCGAGTTCCTTTCTTAAGGTCAGAGAAATGTTCATACTTGTTTAGCACGAACTAGACACCTGCATAGTCCCAACNAAGCGAGTTCCTTTCTTAAGGTCAGAGAAATGTTCATACTTGTTTAGCACGAACTAGACACCTGCATAGTCCCAACAGTGTTAATTATTAATTTTAGCATATTTTTCTTGGGGAAATATGCTTATGCAATCATGCAAATGCCTGTCTAGGATNAGTGTTAATTATTAATTTTAGCATATTTTTCTTGGGGAAATATGCTTATGCAATCATGCAAATGCCTGTCTAGGATGTATGTCAACCACTCCCTTACCCCTTAATAACGTTTGAACCCGTCAACCGAATTTCACCGAACTTGGAACATAAATAATACTTAGTAAGGACATCCGAACTTTACAGTTTTTTTGTATCACACCATGTGCTTATTTTCAAAATTGTGGCAATTTATTATTTAAGGCACCATTTCATATATCGGGAACCATTTAATCAATTTGAACCAAAATTCGTATTTTGACAGNGGGGGGGGGGGGTATATATTGTTATTGGCCTGCCATTTTGGCACTATATGAAAAAAATAAGCTTTTGGATCATGTCCCGGAAACTAGCTAATAGGTTCTCGCGTCAAATTTCGCAGATAACTAATGCTATGGCAGGCCATGTTATCATATACAATTTAAAATTATACGGCATTTATTTTCAATATGGTCGTCACATAAATATTTTAGTTTAATTTGATATTCATAGCATAGCGTTTAACAAATTTCGAACAAACTTGGTAAACTAAAAATAATTATAACTAGCCTTAAATACTAATTCATAGCCTCTTATGTGAACCATTTTGTAAGATAGCGCCAAATGAAGAAATCAATTTTTGTATAGTATCGAAGAAAACAATCAACCGATTCGTGCCAGATTTGGCAAAAAAACAGATACTACAGTAAGCCATGTAAACTGATGTGTTTGAAGTAGGTCAGACAATTATTTTCAAATTGGTGGCAATATAAACATTTTATTTTAACATAAATGTTGCTTTTACTTCAATCTCTATCGAAATTTACTCTCAAATATGTAGAAAAAAAGTAGGCTAATATATTTTGGTAACTCCTTTCTTTGATATAATAAACCTTTTGACAAGTGATGTATGCGAGATAATATTCACTCGGTTACGCCCTAAGCAGAACAGGTCGCAACGAGCGAGTGGAACTACGGACTAAAGATGAGGTAGGCCGATTATTCATCTTCTGCGCATGTACCCAACACTGACCTACCTCAAAGGAACACATCTGTCAAAGTCACGTTGTCAACAATGATGAACGTGTTTGTTTACATCTTAATTTTAAATGAAAAGAACGATTTTAAATTCTTTTCCCCGTTTGAATTTAATTAGATTGTATTACAAATTGTTTAGAGGAAGTATACATTCATCTAACAGCACTTGTTTACTACACGGTATTCTAACGTCAAATAAATTCCACACCATTTTTGCTAGTAATGTTGGTAGACGGAGACTGGTTGTGCGCCGCCAGTGAGATCGGTCTACCTCGTCTCTAGTCTATGAGTGGGACCAGCGTGGTACGAGTCACGATCTTAAATAGGACAGGTATGGATGGGCACTCGCTTCTCTCCTAGCACGAGAAAAACGTCCTCGCCGACTAGTTAGTTCGCAAGGCAGCTGTGAGCTGTCTGCATTCTTAACGGAGAATGCGTTTCGCTTCTTCCTAAATGCTAATCAATGACATTTATGATTAAGTTAGTACACGTCAATAAAATGACAACGCGTAATAATGGCAAGTGCGAAACAATGTCGTCTTTTGTGCGGTGTTTAGATAGTTTCTCAACAACAGAATACACTCAAATACTTTTGTGACAGAAGTAAATATGTCGTATCGTCTGATTTTATATACAATAGAAGCAAACGAAAAGGTTTGGTTATTTATGTTTCTCCAAATCCGTTTCAGTTGGTTTGGAAATTCTTTTATATGCCATAAATAATCTGCCAGATGTGCACCCAGCACTAAGATTATTAGCTGAACTCAGGTTTCTTCTACTGAGGTTGGGAAGCTCAATGCTTGTAGTTCGTAAACTAGCACAGGTGTCGCATCGGTACTGCTTTTTTTTTGTACGGAACCAAATGCAATATTTGCAATTCTCATAAAATGTTATAATTGTGTAAATTTTCTGATTTTTATTTTGTTGGAACCTACATACATAATAAACTTTGTTCTTCGCACTAATAATTGAAATATAATTAAATATATCAACATATTATTTTAATTATCTGTCGTACACTCCAAATCTGAATCAGTGATTTCAATCAGAAGAATCATTTTACTGAATATTCAGGTAATGAGCAGTTATCTATATGCTTATCGGTTGAATTCACTGAGATTTTACTACCAGGACATTGCAATCCACTATGAAACGGTAGAAATCATCGTTTAATCAGTGAATGTCAGCAACTAAAATTATCAGCAGAATTTTACTGATTAAAGTGGAGCAGTTTCACCAGATCTGCAGGCTAATTCGCTGATTTTAGAGTGTAAAACTCTATTTTACAAAACGCTGGACTACACAATTACTTAATTTAAATGTAAGACCATAATCGAAAAATTCAATTTGATTACAGCTATCTCTATTTCGTCCTTGAATTCGTAACTTTTTTTACTTACATAAGCTGTTTGCAAAAGCTAAAAGCCAAACACAATTGCAGTTTCACTGTTTACGTTTGTAAACACTGTTGGAGAGTGTGCATAATTCTTGTAAAATAAAGTTAATATCTAATGTTTTGTTGGGCAAGTATAAATCACAATTCGGGCTGAACGCAAACTTTTACACACAATTATATAGAATTTCTCCGTTTAAGGCTAGCTTAAAAGCGACCTATTTGGAACAATAGCACGCCTTAAAGTGGAACTTTTTCCTACTGTATGCCAAGCTCTCGCGAAAGGAATCTCGTGTTGTTCCCCAATCTTAGTAGTATAATAGAGCTTAATAAAGTGTCAGTTTCTTACACTAGTGTCTATACCCGTCTTAAGATCGGTTTCATTACCCAGGCTTCGTCTGACTTGCCGTCGTGATAGCCAGAATGCGCTCGCTGCCGTGGAAATGATGGGAAAGAGAGACAGAGAGAGAGAGAGAGAGAGAAGGAAAAAGAGAACACTTTTTTTTTGTTTTATGGTGTCGCGCGGGCAGAGGGTGTGAGAAGGTGAAGCTAGGCTCAGGGTGTTGGAGGTGGGGTAGAAGAGGGGGGTGTAGTTCGCCGCCAGCTCGCTCGCAATAAGCCGCGGTGCGGGGAGAGATATTTGTGTCGACATTTAGGACCGCGCGCCCAGCGCTGCCATCCGAAGACCACAGCAGTTTATTTATGGCTGACAATATACACGAGGCAGAGCGCGCGCGCCAGATTTATCGTCCCGCGCGTCACACGAGGCGAGCTGCGAGGGGGGCGGCGCTTTATTAATCTGCGGAGAAATGTGACCCGCAAACACACACACACACGCGGCACCTCGCGTCTGCTTGGACACCGCGCTGGTTTGCCGCTCCCTTCCGCTGTACGAGACCTGCCTGCGCACTGCACCCCTCGAGCAAAACCAAACAACAGATGTCATTGGTCACCAGTGTCGAGGGATCCAGGGTATGCCAGGTTGCTTCTACCACACGTTGGGAAGATCAATGTTAAAACTTAAGCAAACAAAACTTCTCGCCGCTGGGTAAGCGCTAGTGCCGGCAACGTGCCAGATTTTCTCTATTTTCTACGTTTAAGAAAACTGGATGGATATAATACTCATAAATCAAATACGAAATTACTTCATAACGAATTAAACCTTTCTCTTTCATTATTCACTTGTCTTAAAATTTTAATTAAAAGTTACCTTTTGGAACACTACGCACCTAAGGGCGGAAATTTCCCCTCTGCCAAATTCTCCCGTAAGAAATCTCGTTTTGTTCCTGACCTGGATAGAATAAACCTCAACCATGGAAACGGAGCAGACGTTCACAGGAGACTGGGTCATTTACTACCATCGATGTGTCGAACGCACTAACGTGCTCCTGCTGCAGCCACTTCGCCAGTTCGAGGCATCGGCCTCTCATATAATATGGTTGTACGGTGACAACACTCGCTCGCGCTGGAAGTGCAGTCCCTTTAATTTTGAAATATTGACAAATAATCTATCGTCAAGAAACTAATGATGTTACCACGTCACAAAAAGTGATGCAAAATAAACATGGTAATTCCAGTTATTTTCATGAACTATTCTGACATACGACATGTATTTTGTTGTGATTGAAGATTTTTACCTGTTCCACATTAGCCATACACTCAGTGCTCCTTGTTCAGTTATTTTTGGATTATTTGAAGAAAAAAAAATACTGGTATTTCAACTCCACTTGCAAAGGCGCACGTCACCCTTGGGTATTACGTAGATCTTTATAAGTTAAAGGAAATTGGAAGGGGGGGGGTTGATGCTGATCACCTGCCCCGTCACAGAACTCACATTTATTTTTGAGTCTTAATAACATCGATTTTTAATATTTCTGGTTTACCTGGTGTATAGAATTTTTCAAAATAATGAAACTTTATAGAACGATATAATAAAGAATAATTTAATTCAAACATTGTATGTGTCCATAAGCCCTTNCAAAATAATGAAACTTTATAGAACGATATAATAAAGAATAATTTAATTCAAACATTGTATGTGTCCATAAGCCCTTGTTCATCTCATTGTATTTTCAACCATTTTGGAGCAGCCAACTAATCAAACAAAGTTTCTACCCGAAAACTTACATTTCGTCATGGCTGTGCTAGCAAAAATTCGCCATCTTAATTTTCGAGCGAACTTTGGTCTTGAATTGTTAATAATGTACGTGTGTGTAAAATAAATTGATAGTCACCCTTATTTTCTTGTCTTCGTCCAGGAAAAAAATTGTACAAAATCTACGCGAATGGATTTGGACCAAAACTTCCCCAGTAGTGGCATACGTTGGCCCAACGTTTGGTATTACGTTGGAACGGTTGGCTGTATGTTGGGTTGGAATACCTACGTCATTAGAACATTTGTCCGACGGAATATGCCAAAAAAGATTTTCTGCGACGATGTTTTCATGAGATAAATTAGCAGTACATAGAGAATATATCAAGTAAAGCAGGAAATACCCAAGCATACCACAATTTAAGAAGTTTTATTATTTAAAACGATTAACTGATTGTTGGTAAAATGTTGGTTACCTAACGATTGGTAATTGGTGCCTATTGTTATTTTGGGCCAACGATGTGCATGAAATCCTAAAGTAGCTAAAAGTTGTTTTGAATAAAAAACCTTTTATAAGATTTCATTAATATTAATTATTTTCAGTTGCTAGATTTTTTTTAACACGTTTAGTTAGTAATATGATGGGAAAATGTTGAAACCCACGGTTGGTAATAGGTTTTTACTGTTTAGATAGGCCAACATTGTGAAACTAATGTTGGGGCAACAAATGTACAATATTATTTCTGAAATTAAATGTGTCATGTATCATCCCAGAGTTTGGCTTTTATCAAATATATCACTTTATAAATTTAAAATTGACTTTAAAATATAGTTTGTTATGCCCAGTCACCCAGTCAGAAAAAATAGNATATATCACTTTATAAATTTAAAATTGACTTTAAAATATAGTTTGTTATGCCCAGTCACCCAGTCAGAAAAAATAGGTACTTCCAGGTAACATGTTAATTTATAAGAAATTATGATGGACAAAATCAGAGATAGTGAAGGCATTATATAGTAAATAATATTTGTTTCCAGGATTATAAGTCTGCTGTAACTTAAAATTTGTACTAAAATTATTATTACACCTAAAATTCAACATTATTTGTATTGAAAAGAGTTTGTTAAAAAGACGTTTTAATTAATTAAGGTTAACTTATTTTAAAAAACTACTAAAATTAAAGTATGAAAAATTATTCTTATACTCTAAAATATTTAATAAATTATATGTAATTTGTACATCAGATTTTACATACTATTTAAAATTCATATTTATTTATATTAACTTGCTAGGAATTAATAATATTATCAATCATTATTCTTAACCAAGTTAAAAGGTGAAGTTTGTTTGGCACGGCGAGACAAATATTAAATCACGTGGGAGTAACAACAGGCATTTGTTAATGGATGCCATTTTTTGTTACAGTTTCACACATTTGAAAGGGAAAATTATCTTGCGATATGTGTAATTATGATTTTATGTGACTTCTGGGCATTTACTCAACAAGACGTTTAGCAATATATTATAGGTGCTATACTCAGATACAGCGTGGAAGGTATAATATTAACATAATAAATGTATATATCATAGTATGAAAGTTATTTAAAACAGTTAAAAAATATTTAAAAAACATAATTATATATTGAATGGTAATTATATAAAATATTTGAAATTATTACACTCAAATTACGGAAACATTTGGGTAGCATGTCTGACTGATAAGTCAAAATTCATTAGTTTGCATCCAACAACTGACGAGTAGCACAATTTTTAATGTAAATTTTAATGAAGTGTGGTGAATTACTAACATGAGAAGTCCATAAATGTTGTATATTTAAGCAAAAATTATGTAGATTTAAATTAGTGAAAAGAGTGAAATATATTTAGAACACCGCTAACCAATGTTGGAGAAATGCAAAAAAAAAAAAAAAAAAAAAAAAAGGTACTGTTTTACGTGTGTAATACACACTCTGCCAACATGGAAAAAGTAAGTAAAATTTTAGTTCGTAAATGTTTGAATGGCTGGGCTTTCCATTAATAACATGATCTTGAGCCCGCGTAGGCCCGAGAGTATTTTTGATATGAGGCCAACGTCAGCTCAACCAGTAGTTGCTACTTGGGTATGTATGCGAGTTCGGTTTATTTTCGTGACAAACCTGCAGCCAGTGTTTGTCGATTAAATTCCACATCATTTCATTAGATATTACATTTTACCGTATAACATTAAACATGTCCGTGTGTATTGAGTTAATTTGTTTTAAGGTTACATCGTCGGAAAGCATTTACGGAATACACTTAGCTTTATCATTATGACGAAATTTTATATTCAAGCTGCTACTATGCCGTCCAGAGGTGAATCGGTGAATTTAACTTATTCGCCAAATACGTTTATAGTTACTTGCGATAATCTTTTTTTGGTTCAGTTCCTTGTTTAACATGGGAGACAAAAGATTTTCTACTCGCTCAGAACAAAATAGTCTTAAAATATCCCTTATTTGCGTGCGGAATCCATTAGTTTTTTTTAATTGCTTGGTTCTTGCCTATGCCATGGGATTTATTGCTTTAAAAGTAATTGTGAAAATATTCGAACTAGGATAACTTCTTGTGCATAGAACAAAGTAAAAATATCTTAAGAGCACCATACACGCATGGCTATTGGCTAAATCTTTCATGGGTTCACGGAACAAGATCCATCGGCATTAATATTTTCTCATTTACTTTTGCAGCCACACATGGATTTGTGCGTAGCTATAATAACAAAGAGAACGCGTTCGCCGTACATGTGATGGTCGAATTTGTGACCCCTTTCCACTCACCATTCCCGCCCCAGTCCTTGAGGTACAAGAACAATTCAGNGGGGGGGGGGGGCAAACATACCGTATCTGCAATGCACTTCGTCTCTGACCAAGGTATTGTCTGAGTTGCTGCTCTTCAGCCAGTGTACGCTCGATGCACACAAGAGCAACCAATAACCATTGTGGAGCCTGGGGATACTAAATTAATTGCGACCAGTAACGAGCAAGCGGCGAAGCACCCGTTGCACGCACACGTGCTGTGAATTCAGCTGCAGTTCCACCTTGTAGTGACTCACTAGACGTTTCTAGAACCACCCGATAACAGTTCGGATCACCAGCTGACTTTTCACTATTCGCCAGCCACCGCTGATTCGCACTTCAACGAGAAGTAAACACGTCATTTTTAAAAGAAAATGATTTTATTAATTTCTCAGAGAATTGCCTTTAAATTGAAGCTGTTGCAATATAACACCCCTACTGTGATATAGTGTATACACTTTCGTAACTTCACACAACACTTTTACTCACCAGCTTGCATTTTGCATACACCTGTAAACGTCATGTTTGAGAAGTATATTTAGAAACTATGAAGTAAAGATGAAAAATATCTTATAATTAAACCGATGCTGTCTAGCTTCAGTTTATTTTTTCAAGCAAACTGCTTTTGCATTTTTCTTGTGTGCGTTACATGCAAATCAGTTATTTTGTATTGCTACTAGTTATTTGCTCACGGAATGTAATGTAAACTGGTGCACATTCGCTGAAGTCGCGCGAACATAAATTGTGTCCAGATCAATTCGTGATTAGTTACATCCTGCTCACGTGACTCTGTTGGAACTTTGTAACTGACAACTACTCAGAGCTCATGCGCAAAGGCTGTTCACGGTAAAGTGAGTACTTCTGGAATGAACATTTGACAAACGTCACTGCCCCCCCCCCCCCCCCCCCCCCNTAAAGTTGGCAACTACGGAGGGAAAGTAGTTCCATGTTTTAACGTAGAATTGAATGTTGTACTTAAACGTTTGTGAGTACTGAAATTATTTCATTTATTTTCAGTTTTTTTTTATGCATATAGGTGTAAGGTTTAGCAAATCTGTAAAATATTTTATTTTCTAATAATGTCACAGTTTACTTTTACCGATGGATTAATAAGGTGGCCAGGCCAATGGCAATGTTAATTTTGCATATGATGGGAGAATACACAAGGTGCATACAAGTAGGGGGGTTTCGAAAGCGCTCAGTTTACCGTGAACAGCCCATACCGCGCAGCGCTGCAGCGTGGCGTTTAAAACGAATAAAAAACGGCTTGAAGTCTGCCATGTAGGTGGATAAAAATGGTGGAAATGTTAGGAGCACAGACGTCTAGACCAGGATGACAGCGAGGGAGCGGTGTGTTCCAGAGCGGCAGTCTCTTCCAGTCTCGTGCTGGAAGGGCACAGCGGACAGCCACGGAGCGAGGGAGTCTGGCGGAGCATGATGACGGGGGCGGGGGGCGTGGAGGCGGTGGAAGCGAACAAGCAACCCTCTTCATCCCCGGGGTCGAGGCGGGAGGGAAGCTCCAATTACCGCGCCACCAAACCATCATTCAATTAAACTTAAACTGCATCAACAATTCAGCGATTCAGGCAGGGAGACAGAGAATGATGAGGGGGAGGGGGGTGTGGATGCCAGGCCCCGCCGGTTGCCGGTTTTGCGGGGAATTTCATTCCGGTAGCAAGCTCCCCTGGGGGTCCGTGTCTTGTGTGTTTACAAGGGTTGGCGGGGCGCACGAGGGTTGATGCCGAGTTGCGCGAGGGTGTGAGTATTGTGTAGACAGCCCGCGGGGTGTGTGTACGAGCCGGGCGCCGACAACCCTCCGCCAGACCAACTTGGCCCCGATGTTCACTTCGTCGCGTGCCGTGGTACGTGGGTTGGTGGTTGGAGAGCGGGGGAGTGGTTTCCTTGCGAGGCCGAGTTGGCCGCAACGCCAGCAGCTGGGGGGCTGGAGCAAGGGGTCCGCTCCAGCGGCTGGAGCA
>NQII01000020.1:60782-139703 GCA_002778355.1 Clitarchus hookeri
GCCGCGCGACGGGCAAGCAAGTTTCTCCTTAACCCCTTCAACGCTCTCTCCCGGGCGTACTCGTTTATGCAAGGCAGAAACTAGCACCAATACGGACAAAGCTTTCCCATGGGTAGCATAATTGGAGGCTCCTGACAAGTCAGTATTTACAACTGGCCGCTGCCCGACAAATCCCATATTCTGACCAAAAAATAACTAGGGACTAAAACAGAAACTAACAGCCAATGTAACACGTAACAACAATCGACAAACAACAAACTCAACAAGAAAATTGGAGAACAACAATCATCATGTTCGTTGTTTTCATGTAGCCTTATATTAGTGTTCCCTTTAGTTTTGGCTTTCTTTGTCTTAGCTTTACCTCGGATTTTTAGCATACTTTCCGAAGGATAGAAAGGCTAATGAGACCACTTTCCTGTCTGTCTTGTGTGTGTATATGTGTGTTAATAGGTGTGTGTATGTGTTTATCTGTGCGTATGTGTGCCACTCCAACCCCTCCCCCATGTTTACAATATTTGTACGCGTGAATCGAATTTCAGTTAACTCGGTACACATATATTACTTCTCGAAGGGACACCTGAATTTTATAATTTGTATGTGCACTTACTTTCAAAATGGCAGCCATTAAAAAAANATTACTTCTCGAAGGGACACCTGAATTTTATAATTTGTATGTGCACTTACTTTCAAAATGGCAGCCATTAAAAAATTTTGGGGTGATATGTCATATGTCGGGAACCATTCAATCGATTTAAACCCAAATTTGTATGTTGACAGCGCATCGCGTGATCACCTAATGTGGTGATGGTTATTGTAGTTGGTCAGCTGTTTTGGAAGATGGTGACAAATGAAACCATAACGCATTTACAACATATCAGGAAAACTACTAAACCAATTCTCCCCAGATTTGGCACGTAAGTAATACTGTGATAGACCACGTTCGCAATTCAAACTGATGAGGCACTTATTTTTAAAATGGCGTTCATACAAATATTTAAGATTTATGGGGTATAACTACCATACCGTTCCACAAGTTTGTCTATACAAAGCCTCATTACTCCCCAATTTTTTAAGATGAAATAATACAGTTTTTGTGTCATATCTCGGTAAATAATCAACCTATTTCTTTAAAATTTGGCGAAGAAGGTGTGCTTTGGTAGGCCATATTATTTATATTTTTTAATTGTACAGGTTCCTTATTTTATAAATGCCGACTATAAATTTTTTTTAGCTTAATGTGGTATATCTACGAAAATAAGTAATAGAACATAATTTTACTTAGTATACTGCATCTATTACAATCATCGAATGAGCTAACACGTAACCTTTTTGTCCTCCATTTATGAAGATCGTCACATTAAAAAAGAGGTTTTATGCCATATCTCAAGGACAAATCAACCGAATCCTACCAAACATTTTACGCACGTAGTTCTTCAGTAGGGTATGTAAATTAACATAATTAAGTTTGGCAAGCAATTGTTATGGGGTTTATTTTAATAATTTGGATTAATATGTTATATCCATGAAAAACGTCAACATAATTTAACAAATTTTTTTTCTTTAAACAGTATTTATTAGAATCATGAATTTTGCATACCGAGGTTCTCTTTAGCCAGCCTTTTTTGCAGAATAGTGTCAGGTGAGTAAACAGAACATTTTGCCATATTTCCTAAATAATTCAACTAATTTCCAACTAATTTTGCACACCTACAGAAAACCATGTAAAGTTACATGATTTAAATGGGGTCAGACAATGATTTTAAAAAAGGCAACCACAAAAATATTTTGATATGTTTGGCATATCATTTAACAATTTAACCAAATTCAGTCGAACGTTTTATGCTGACAGTATCTATTACAAACATCGTANTTTGGCATATCATTTAACAATTTAACCAAATTCAGTCGAACGTTTTATGCTGACAGTATCTATTACAAACATCGTATACAGAGCTTCTTTTTTAAGAACTTGCGTAAGATAGCCCTGTTCAATTAAGCAAATAAGGTTTTTGTGCCATATTTCGGAGACAAATCAACCGATTTCCAAAAAAAAATCACACAAGGTTCGTTATGGTAGGCCATGTAAACTTACGTGATTTTAGTGGCTCAGGCACTTATTTTCAAAATGATGGTAATATAAATATTTCAAGTTGGTGAACTCTATCATTCGAAACATTAGACCGATTACATCCGAATTTTATACTACAAATCCTACCTCCATGGTGCAGTTGATTGCTCGCTAGCTTAACTTTACGAATTTTTTTTAGTTCGAATCTCGGGTAAGTCACGTGTGTATTTTAATTGTCTTTGTTCTGTTTGATACGTTTCTGGTTTCATCTCTAATGACATTGCTTTCAACGAGACGTCAACGCCTACCTACCATATAACCTTTTAATGACTTAATTAAAAATTATTTGCACCTATGCAGAGGAAAGTAGGCTTATTAGTTATCAGTAACTTCTTGTTTTATTCATTATTCCAGTTTGTCTTTCTTTTCAATATGGATGTTGTTCACCAATTTTTTTTTCCAGAGTGTTGCCTGTCGATCGTTGCTTCATCTTCCATTGGTTGCTAGGTTCTGTTATAGTCTCTATTTATTTGTCGTTCATTATCTGGCATTTGTCTGGTTTTCTATTTCTTTGTTTCGTTCTTAGTACAATTTTTGGCAATGGATAAAGTTAACTTAAACTCTTACAGAAATAATGNTTCTATTTCTTTGTTTCGTTCTTAGTACAATTTTTGGCAATGGATAAAGTTAACTTAAACTCTTACAGAAATAATGCAACACCATTATCATTAAACGTTAAATATAATACGAGCTGAAAATCTCCCATAAGCATTTTAAGCAGCATATTAGGTACATAAACAAATATTGGTAAGCAAATAAGATGTAGACTGGATTATCATGAAACTGTTTTGGGTCAACATTTTTAAATAAGGTTTCGTGTATTTTTATGTTTGGATGAAATATTTTTGAGACAGCTTGTAGGATTGCATAGCAGTCACAGAAGTTCACANTTCTATTTCTTTGTTTCGTTCTTAGTACAATTTTTGGCAATGGATAAAGTTAACTTAAACTCTTACAGAAATAATACAACACCATTATCATTAAACGTTAAATATAATACGAGCTGAAAATCTCCCATAAGAATTTTAAGCAGCATATTAGGTACATAAACAAATATTGGTAAGCAAATAAGATGTAGACTGGATTATCATGAAACTGTTTTGGGTCAACATTTTTAAATAAGGATTCGTGTATTTTTATGTTTGGATGAAATATTTTTGAGACAGCTTGTAGGATTGCATAGCAGTCACAGAAGTTCACAGTAACAGAATTCACACTTTATCACTCAAGTGGTGAAATATTTTTCACACAGACGAAAAAAATGTGACAGAAGAAAACTGCACGCATAATATGAACAATATAATGAATCTCAACATGTTTATGGAGCTATTGTCTGGGTTATTAACTGTTTCCCATCATAATCTGAAATCTAGACTGCATGTCCAATAAAACTACTAGTATTTCAATTATGTACGCTCTCAGGACATCTTAGATATCTAAGGAAACGTAATATTTTGGGCGAGTGTTAGAATTTCTACAAAAAGAGGCAGATTTTTTTATTTAAATAATTGATAGGTAAGTTTAGCGTCTTCATATTACAGATTGAAACAGACAAGCTCTTCGAAAAAATTTAAGAGACATCTACAGTGATAATATGTGCACATGTGCCGGACAGTATCGGCGTAAGTGGAAGCTACATTACAAATAAGACAGTAAAACTGGTCTGCCATAAACTGTATAAGCGTTAGAATGTATTGTACACAACTGTCTGTAGACTGTAGGCAAGTGGCATTGTTCTTAAAAAAAACCGTAAATTGGGAATTTTGCGATTTTTTTCCCGCGGGAGAAAAATTGTGACTTTTGATTCTTTATCTTAGTTTATGTTTCGAGGCCCGAAAAATCTTTTTTTAACTCCGTTCAGTCTCGGTGTCATGATCGAGGACATGTTGCACTCGAGTATACTTTTAGTTGTCACTGTACTCAGCAAGGAATCATGGGCCTGTGTTTCAAGCGCCTTCCGTTTGAAGTCCCTCCATCTCTCATCTGTGATTGGTTAGTGTTGACATCAAGTAACGCGCAGTGGGTTGTTGACTGGTTGCGAGAAGTAGGCCTAGGCCTGACATAAGTGTAACGTACATCAAGAAAATTTAACGGTTGCAACACTTGAGCTCGTAGATGAATTCGCAACTGAACACGTTAACTCTATTTGGCTTCTCGTAATTCGAGTAAGTGATGGGTTCCTTCCCCAAAATTTTAAGTGTACATGATCGAATACGAGAATATCTTTTATACTTGCGACATGTATAGGTTATGCAAACCTAGCCAACATTCATGTATAATCTCCCGAATCCGTTCAAATTATTGCCTCTACTTACAGCTGGTTGCCACATAAATCATTTCTCTTAAAAATTCTTGTAAGCTGGCTGTTAAGTATTAGCAGTTAAGCCTCAGAAAACTTCAAATATGATGAATGACAGCGAAATTCCACGAAAACGAGGCCTTGTTTTTGAACGAAGAGCAACATTGGACTGGGGCTGGGAAAACCCAGTTTTCAAGCCGGTGTCACCGAGAAACACTGATTATTTGATGAACTATCAGTCGGAACTTCAGATACTGGGTTATTACGATGCCAGTCCTGACTGAAGATAGACACCAGATAACATTCTTGTTGCCAGCCCAATCTAGACACTCCCAACATCGCAGTCAAGCAAGCACGCAAAGTGCAGTTTGATTATGAGACTTTGTATCTTACAAACATAGAAAAGCTGCAAATTTCAGAACGTCTGCTGTAACATCACACACTTTTAAAACGGAATGCCACATATGCGAACCAGGGAATCTTCCAACTGGTGGTCGTTTCGGCAAGTATACGGTATGTGTGCAGCTTGAACGCATCAGAACACTTCGCACATGTACAAACGTCTGTTGCCAGGGAAAGTAATGTGCACACCTATTCGTCTACTGTGCTCGTCCTGACGGGTTTAGTTTATTTCAGCAGAAATAAACGTCCCACTACATGCGTCCAGAGCCGCCAGATGTTGGCCGGAGGAACACTCATATGAGTCGGCGGTGACGTATCGCGCCCTATTTCGCTTGATTTCAACGCTCTTCGTGTATACATAATACGTGCTTTTTATGTAAACGAAAACTTACCTTGTGCGCTAGAATGCTTTCCTAGTTATGGTGAATAATGTTAATATTATTGTCAATTTTATTATTATCTTATATAATTTTATATCGCAGTAGCGGTTTATGAGCTGTTGGAAAAGCTGTTACTTATGCATTGCATAAGTATGCAGCAAAACCCAAAAACCACCGAGAAGCCTGGGAATACTGGAAAAATTGTGACGCCTCACTAACAAGCAACGAGTCACTTATTAAATACGTCGTGTGAAATCTATGGAGGAATATGTTTTAGTGACTGATATTTGACTAGGAAAGCACCCATAAAAGCAGTTTGTGAAAATTCACGTTACCTTTGATCACACTGTGAAACTATCATTCAATCTGCCCATACGTTAGTGGCACATTTCAATAAATTCATAGTACCAAACTTTTGAAAATTGTTCCCTGTAGTTCACGAATGGTCTTTGAGCTTAAAACTCTTGTTCCAATAAAGCCCGTAGATTTTATATAGCACTTAGAATCGCCATTCCAGTACCAAAATTCTGTGGCCTTCAAAATATGATATCTATGGTATATGGCAGTTTGAAGTACCAAACAGGATAAATCACAGAATTCAGTTGTTCTTTGAAGTGATGAGGAATCCTAGACCATGACACCTTTTCACATAAGCTTGAAAGTCTGCTACCAGAAAGTCAGGAAGGATTTTATCTGTAATTGTATTTCGAACAAAACCCCCCCCCCTTTTTTTTTTTTTTTNCTCCCTGTGAATAATTCCATTCCAACTTTCCATTCTGCGCGTTCTGCTGTGACCTGATGTTTCTAAAATCTTATTTCTATGCGTGGTTGAATTCTGAACTTGATATTTTGTATACTTAAGCGTTTAATAATGGTTGGTCTTAAGCGCATAATTATTTAGTAGATGAATAAGAAACGAGCAGTATTTTGAAAATAATTAACAGTACTAAAAAGTACCTATCTACTAAAAATTGTAAAGAGGAATTTAAAAAAAAATTACAGTGGCCATCATTTAATTTTTTAGAGGCGACTCACTCTGAATCAAATATAAAGTTGTATGATACATTCTCTTTGCTTTATTTGAGATGTAACAATTTGAAAGTATGTTGCGAGTCAGGACGTGTATTGCCTTTCACGTACGTTTTACTGTAGCTCCGTTAAATTTCTAATATTTGAGTCTTGACACGTCAGTCCATTCCACTATCCTGTCGCTTAACATATTTAGTCACCTTTTCCACTTCATTTTTACAAATAACTGTTGTAAACAGCATTGCAAACAGACTATTGAGAATGCAGAACAGATTTAAAAATAATACTTAAAAACCTCAATCCTGCTGCAACTTCCGTATGACATACTAATCATGATCTATGACCGAAGAAAATATTGGTCGCGCTAGATTATCTAATGCAAGTGTACAATTTTTATTTTTTATTTAGTTTTAAGAAAGTATCTCCATGGTTTTGCTGTAATTATTGCTACCTCATGCGTGTGTGCCGTGAGTATACAGTTTAAAGCAAGAACCACAATACCGTGAAACGATCACCAACAGAAATTTTTACATTTTTGCTCCATGCCAGCCAACCCTGGCTGCTCCAGAACTAGAAACTGAGCGATGTGGGTGTTCTACTTTCAGGATATTCCTCCGCCTCATGCAAACCAAGTATAGAAAATTACACCAAAGGGACAACGCACTGCATTCACGCGCAATTAATGTAATATTATTTTGCGTAAAATGTATTTCTTACAAGGCGTTACCAACACGCCTATTTTCTCCGTACTTTTATGTTAACACATGTATTAAACGCTTCTAATGCGTGACATACTTAGGGAAAAACAAAACACGTCATACATGGGGTGATTTTTCAAAGGTTTGATTCAAAAAAAGTGTGGAGAAACCGCGAACCGACAGGCGAGAAAGGGTGACGCAACACGGCTGCTACATTCACACAGCATTCCAATGTGTCAGCGGGGCCATTCATATGAATGTCGGGGCCATCCGCAGCCCCCACGAGCCATGTCGTGGGAAAGGGGGGTGATTTGTGACGAGGCTTTCGCCAGCTGCTTCCTCCGTGCATCAGTCCTCGCCCCTGCATTCCCGCCACCCGGCAGCACAGCTACCTCTAAGCCAGACAGGCGCTCGTGCAGTAAGTACGGCATGCTATAGCCTGTTCTAGGTATAGTGAGCACTATCGAAGCCTTAGTTACACTTTCCTTTCATCCATTTGTTATCCTTTAACCACCTTTTTTAAAATAAATATTGCCATGTAAGTAATAAACACAGTGTATAAATTTCACCGCACTCTAGCGTTCTATCAGTTATCAAAATTTTAGCATATATGGCCATAAATCACAATATTTACGTATAAAATCGATGAGTTAAGTGATTAGTTTGTTCCCATTTAAGTTAGAATGAAGGAAAGTTGGTTAAAAAGTCGATCATACAAGCAAAACTTCCTTCAGTGGCACACTTTCATTTAAACAAATTGTCCGATAAAAAATAGGTTTCTCGATAATGCCAAGTCTGTGTATAAAGCTCTTTTTCACTAGATAATCAAGGATGTTAGTTTATGTTTCGAGGCCCGAAAAATCTTTTTTTAAGTCCGTTCAGTCTCGGTGTCATGATCGAGGACATGTTGCACTTGAGTATACTTTTAGTTGGCACTGTACTCAGCAAGGAATCATGGGCCTGTGTTTCAAGCCCCTTTCGTTTGAAGTCCCTAAGTAGGGCTACGCCCGACATAAGTGTAATGTAAATCAAGAAAATTTAACAATTGCAACATTCGAGCTCGTAGATGAAGGGGTTCCTAAAAGTGCTCACTTTACCTTGTATAATGTATTCACGGTAACTTCAAGATTTTCTGAAGCCCTGCTAAAGATCTACTNAAAAGTGCTCACTTTACCTTGTATAATGTATTCACGGTAACTTCAAGATTTTCTGAAGCCCTGCTAAAGATCTACATTCCAGCCCATTTCGTATCCTTCTGCCAAAGGGTAAACAAACATTGCCATGTGGCAGTCACATGGCAATGTTTACATTCCACTGTTTGTGAGTACATGTGTTCGTACATGCACGTACCCATCATAAGAGTAATGTATATATTATTAATGGATATTCCACAAGCGTAAAGTTTTTAATCTTGAGGATTTCANTTACATTAAAACTTTAGAACTATTTCCTCTCTTTGTGCTGGCAACCTAACGGCATAACTGTATCCGCGCTCGCCGCTGTTTGTAATGTTATATGCATGTGGCTAACGGCTAGGGTGATTTTTCAAAGGTTCTTTTCAAAAGTATCGAAGATACCGTGAATGGATTATATAGCCTATACTGCTGTTTTACCACACCCCTAAAGATATATAACCTGCAGTCTTGAGAAAGAATTCTAATTCTTCTCCTTAATCTTATTTAATAACCCCCTACAACAGACACATGATTGTAGGCTGTATAGGTTATTTGAGCACTTTTGAAAGCCCTGCTGAGGACATACGTCCCTTTTCACTTAGTATCCGGCCGCCATACGTAAAACTAGCATTGCCAAGGACCAGATTACTTTATCCGTGTGTGATCCAAGTGAAATCGTGTAGATGTCACGAATTTTCAGATGTGTTTGTAATAAGCAGATTTTTTATTTAGTGTGTCGAAAACCAGAAACACTAACTTAAGTAGGCATAAATCTAAATATTACAATCGCAATACAACGACAAGCATTAATTTGTTACCAATTTAACTTCAAATGTGCATCTCAGTGTGACTGTAACGTACGTATACTGTATGTATTTACGGGCAGTGATTATTTTTCGATGGTTGGTTTCAATAGCGCTTACTTTACTGTGAACAACCTTTATCTTTCCGTACATCGTAATTGCCATGCTAATGTCCACANGTACATCGTAATTGCCATGCTAATGTCCACATTACAACTATTTATGCCGAAAATTCCAACACACAAATATTACTGCACAATATTGCGAGATAGAAACAAAATACTGTTGATAATAACAATTTTTTTTCATTATAACCTAGACGATTCAGATAATTTCCATTATTAAACTGTATTTATTATCATGTGTTTATTGTGTAGTGTAACAAAACTGAACCGATAGTTTCTGNATTAATTTCCTTGTGGTTCGTCTAATTACATTTATTAATTGTAAAACTGCGACGCTAGCTCCACCGCGTCGTTCGTCTTTGGAATTGCTTCCATGCAAGGTGGCTTTCTCCTTGGCCGGCTCGGCTCCCCTCCTGTTTCCTCCCCTCATTTCCCTCCCTTGATTACCCCTCCTCGGTGACTCATCGTAACGTTACCGAGCGTTACACTTTTTCATAAGTGACTCCCAGCCCAACCTAATTTAAGACGTTGTCACGTCAAAACTGTTGATAATAACAATTTTTTTTCATTATAACCTAGACGATTCAGATAATTTCCATTATTAAACTGTATTTATTATCATGTGTTTATTGTGTAGTGTAACAAAACTGAACCGATAGTTTCCGAACCCTGATAAAAAAAAAGTTGTAATACCCTGGAGCCACTTGACTTAAAAGTCTTTGTCTAAAAATATTATTTGCNGAACCCTGATAAAAAAAAAGTTGTAATACCCTGGAGCCACTTGACTTAAAAGTCTTTGTCTAAAAATATTATTTGCTTAAAACTCTTTGAACTAGAAATCCCTCGGTCTAAGGGGGTCAAAAATAACTCTGGAATATGTACTTTGTTGTCAGAATTTTTTTTCACAGTTCTAGGTAGTTTCAAACAAGTTGGAACTTTGTCATTCTTTTTTTTTTACAGGTATACCTAAGTTTACATAACGAAACATTTTGGTTTTTAAATAATGCCTTTGCAGGTATCATCAGTAACTAAGAGGAAAAAGATAAAGTGGGTAGCCATCCCACCAAGTAGAGAGCAAAATTTGTTTTTTTACCAATTCATAAAATTACTTTACCTCGCACTAATATAAAATAAAAATGGACATTGCTTCCTGCTATTTCTTTTGGAAGTATTTTTTACATAATTCATCCTCGTTATACGAAATGTGTGAGTAAATGAAAGTATTGAATTATATTTAATATTTCTTGCACACATTTATAGTAAACTCTCAGTATCTTTGTAATTTTTCACGTCTTCTGGTGCTATTAGCAAATATATGACAAAATATTTATGCCTTAGTTGTTTCGGTATTATCATTTAGTAAGCTCTGTCCTGTATTAACGTCATCACAATTCAAATGACTCAAACAAGTTGCATATGCCCCTAAGTAATCACTCGAAAATATGAGTAGTAGCAGGGACTCGCCTACTTGAATGTGGCTGGCCATTTTGAATTTCCATTCCGCTCTCCAATCTATCTCCATCCTCTTTCTTCAATTCCCTCCCTTACTCCTTCCACACATCATATTTCTCCCTTCCTGCACCTCCCTAAACTAGCATACTCTCCCGTACAGTGATAATTTTAAAAACATTATCGTATTACGTCATAGTAAAATGAATGGGAGCACAGGCGGAACTTCCGTGAATGTAAAATTACCAATTTGTGATATTTGTATTAAAATAAACTAATGTTTTAAAATAATTGTTAGACATAGAGCTGAAGTACACGACGATCGGTGGGAACCAGATTCACACCCGCCATGAAAACAAACATCGTATTACAAACCTCAATTCTAATCTACCATTACATATTTTCTTTCCCCCCATTATCTGAGCTGTAACAAAAAGCTTTCCTTCTGTTTGATTGCGATCCCCCCATTAGTACTAAGTTCTTGTGATCTCTTCATACTTTCCTGTTTGACTCTTCTTATCTTGTTCTCGAAAATGTCTGGCTTATGTTGGCCTAGCGAGTTTATTGTCTGCCACCTCCCTCCTCACTCATATCTTGCTCTTTATCAATAGGCCTTCTCAACTGATCGGGAGCTCTGACACGTTTGTCTGTAAAATAGTGTTGAGCATGTGCAGTGCATATACTCATCCACTTCGTTCGCTAGCGTTCAGCTAACCCCTCCTAGATTTTCAAATTGTATTTGCTCGTTTCACTTATGCGCGTAACTGGATAGGCAATTTTTACACTCTAAGAAATGATTCGCAAATTTAGATACTATGTGAGAGTATACGTAGAGTGAGAACGTGCGAATGGTTAAGTTATTTCCCATACACTAATACAAGCGTTCCTATATTTGCTCCGGAAACAGTCAAATGCGNACGTGCGAATGGTTAAGTTATT
This sequence comes from Clitarchus hookeri, assembly GCA_002778355.1. NCBI lineage: Eukaryota > Metazoa > Arthropoda > Insecta > Phasmatodea > Phasmatidae > Clitarchus > Clitarchus hookeri. The sequence continues at coordinate 72,210 of NQII01000020.1, forward strand.
TCCCATACACTAATACAAGCGTTCCTATATTTGCTCCGGAAACAGTCAAATGCGCGGGAAACTTCCCAACATTGTATAGTAGCTACGCTTAACATTCCACATTTGTAACCAGATGTGTGGTGATATTTCCACACGACATATGGATTCAAAATGTACAATTCAGTTCAGGAAGTTTACCAGAATTTTTTTTTTTACAGTGAAGACCTGGTTTTACGTATTTTGGCACATACGTAAAACCTAGAAAAAAAAGATAGAAGAAAAATACTTTATCATTTACGTGTACTTTTAAAGGATTCGCCAAAAAATTCAGTAGTGACTACATAGCCATCACTTGAACAATGCAATACTTCCAATTTCTGTTGCTGAAGACGTTGGTGCATAAANCAGTAGTGACTACATAGCCATCACTTGAACAATGCAATACTTCCAATTTCTGTTGCTGAAGACGTTGGTGCATAAAATTAAAATCTCATCATAGGTACTCATTAACCTTTTCCATTAAAAGGCCTAGATCAATACATTGCCTATCGCCTTCTTTATTCTTTGAGATGACAAAAACCAACTCGTTGAGTGGCTTACACTTGCTTCAAAAAAAGGCGTTAAATTATTATCACATGAAATAAATAATATTTATAATCTAAAACACGAAATAGGGATGCAATAAGCGTACGATGGATCGATTATGTATCGTCAAAAGACTTATACAGACAGCCACGAGGTGAAACTGCTCACATCTTTAAATGTAATGATCTTTTTCGACACAACTCACTAAGGAACATCCTTTATTATCTAGTGAAAGAGAGCTTTATACACACGCTTGGCATTATCGAGAAACCTATTTTTANCTAAGGAACATCCTTTATTATCTAGTGAAAGAGAGCTTTATACACACGCTTGGCATTATCGAGAAACCTATTTTTATGGGACAATTTGTTTAAATGAAAGTGTGCCACTGAAGGAAGTTTTGCTTGTATGATCGACTTTTTAACCAACTTGCTTTCATTCTAACTTAAATGGGAACAAACTAATCACTTAACTCATCGATTTTATACGTAAGTATTGTGATTTATGACAATATATGCTAAAATTTTGATAACTGATTAAAATGACAAAATCGGGATACATATTCCAATATTATTTGTGAGGTTTCAATACAACTATGGCGCAAGCTCGTGAAGGAGAGATCATCAAATAATAATCACAGTGGAATTGAGTGTGTAAATTATAGGCAAACAAATTCAGCGTATCCAAGTATGGTAATATGAATAAACATATAACGTATAAAACATAGCGGTTTGTAACACCGGAGTTGGGTAAAGGAGTAAAAACTGTGATAAATATGTACGGGTCATTTTGTATTATGGCCTACCGTTTGGTTGCTGTGGCTACATGAATATAGCGCATGGTCGTGTGTGAGGCACCGCATGAACTACACAGTGGTGCTGTATTGCAGGCAGTAACTACATTAAGCTTTGTAAAGTTCTGCGTGTGATGTATCATGTAATGACAGTACACATTAACATACACCACTCAATAGTAAAAGCTTAGGAGCCGAACTTGTGGTCCACAATAGGAGTCCAGAGCACTTTGTTAGACAGGCAGAATGTTCAAAGTATCCACCGTCCATTCACTGGCATGTGGCCGCACGAAAGCTGGATGAGTTTGAGAGAGGACGCATCATCGGCTTCCGAGAGGCAGGTTGGACGTTTTAGCGTACTGCTCGCCACTTGAACCGTTCTGTCTACATTGTGAGTCGGTTTTGGACGCAGTGGGAACAGACTGGTACACACACCCGTCGAGTGTGAAGTGGAGTGGAGAGATTTGTGGTGGCTCTTAACATCGGGGTATTGACAGCCGATGAGAGCAAAACGAGGTGAGTATGAAGCAGTGGTGGAATGTAAGGGCAGAAGAAACGAGAGATCCCCGAGTAAACCCGCCGAATAGTGGCATCGTTTGGCACGATTTCCACATGCGAGAATCCGGGAGCAACCCCGTCGAGAATCGAACCCGATTTGCTTATGTGGGAGGCGAGTAGTCTTACCAGTACACCACCGCGGCCCCCACACCCATCGAGATGGCTAGGGTCGACCCAGGCAGACCACCAGGAGGGAAGACAGTTTCATCGTGCGACAGGCTGTAAGCACTCCACAGACGTCGCTGAACACCATCCAACAACATGTAACGGCACCTGGAGATATCCAGGTGGCTAGCAGAGCGGATCTGTCGTCGCGGCGTCCCTTACGACGTCTGTCATTACGCAGCACGTGTGACCTTCAGCCGGGAACCGGCAGCATGGCAATTTGCATATTCGTGACGAGTGGTATTCAGCGATGAACCACTGTTCTGTCTGGATACAGACGACCGCTGAATTCGAGTCTGGAAATGTCCTGACCAGTGCCGTGATCTACGCTTCATTGTAGAGAGGCACATCACTCCAACGAGAGGTGTCATGGTGTGGGATACCATTTCCCGCGATTCCCGCACCCACTGATGGTGATTGAAGGAACCNCATTTCCCGCGATTCCCGCACCCACTGATGGTGATTGAAGGAACCCTTATGGTGCGGCAATACGTCCAGAAAATTCTGCCACCATGTGCACTCCCCTCCTTGGTGCAGCTTGACAACTCCATTTTCCAGCAGGATAATTACCGACCTCACACAGCACCGGGTATCTCTGGCCTGCCTTCAATGTCCCAACATGCTTCCTTGGCCAGCAAGGTCCCAAGACATCTCGCCCATTGAACGTTTGGGACCAAATTGGACGGCAACTTCAGCCAGCGGCAACTAAGGGGGATTTAGAGGGTCAGTTGCACCAGCTAGGACAGCATCTTCCTCAGAACATCTGAACGTCTGTGTGCCTTCATACCCGACCATATTGCCGACTGCCTACGTGGTACGGGTGGGCCATCTCCATACTAAGTGCATCCTGTAAGTGTTGGTCCTCTGCAACACATGTTTGGTTGAGTACAATATATTGATGTTTTCTGTATACATACTACCATATTCTGTGCCTGTAGCCACTTATGTGCTCCTGCGATGGCACATTCTTGGTGATCAATATTTTTTTTGCAAATGTGTGTGTATACAGGATTAGTCACCTAAGTTGTTGATCTAGAATATTTTCCGAACCGTTGAAGATATCGTTATTCTGCTTTCAGTGCGATGAATTGCAACAACGTCCTCACAAAATGACGTGCCGTGCCTTATTATAGCATTATTGCTTACCGAGATGTCAATATCAACTTCGCTTTTTCAAATCGAAATATTGTGATTTCTGCCGCTAGCTACGCAGGATTGAATGAGAGGAATACAACGGCCTGCGCTTGCCATCACAGCATTACGCACTCCGAAAGAACTGTGTGAAATATTTCTGTTATAATCTCTTCACGCCAGTCACAACAGAAAAAGCTATTAATTTTCTAAATATTATGGATATCAACGATGTCTCTTCGAATCACTCACATGTGCATGTTCACTAAGCTCCTCTATTTTTGTCTTAATAATAGTAGCTAATCTCCCCAGCTATCATCAAACGTCGACTGGAAAATTATTTTCCAGGAAAAGCATCCTGTAGTAGCCTGAAAAACACTAAAATATTTTGTGTTTACCACAGAAATAATTCGTGAATACCAACGAAACTTTTTGCGACTACCACAAAATATTGTAAGTGTGAATTCGAACAGTTAATATGAATGAGACGGCGTTCGTGCCAGGACCATCTAGGTCTTCCTGATATCAGTGTGTTGACTCTCGTCATTCAGAGTCGTGATGATGTGTCCGCAATATTTTACAGGCCGGTTATCAGCGCGAGATAATCGCCGATCATCGTCGGAACCCATAATTATATCTGCCAATAAGCAAACAAGGCAGTGAACAACTGCCTCTACCGATATCTGGTAATCCTGCAGATATCGCGGCTGACAGGTAGCTCAGTCACTGCCTTCACTGTCTGGTCACCGCACGCTGGAGCTCCGACCGCAGTGAGTACTCTCTCTCTCTCTCTCTCTCTCTCTCTCTCTCTCTCTCGCCGGAATCGCGTAGCTACGACAAGCACGACACGTCACGTCCAATACGACAATCAAAATCTACCAGCCAATCAAATACCAGATGTGTCTGACGTCAAAACGACGTAAACTGACCAGCAATTTTGGATTAGAGTGGAATTGAGAGATTTATCTTGGCGGCTCTTAAAATCGAATGCAAGGGAGGGGGAAACGAGAGATTCCCGAGAAAACCCGCCAGCCAGCGGCATCGTGCAGGACGATTCTCATATGCGAAAATCCGGGAGCGACTCCACCGGGAATTGAAGCCGGTTCACCAAGGTGGGTGGCGAGTAGTCTAACCACTACACCGTTTGGATTATAAACTATTTATATTTTTGTCGTGCCGTACAGCACGATAAACAGGCTGTACAACGTTACAAAACCAAACAGTACGACTAGCTTTCCTTACGGTGGTAAATTTTCCTCTTATAAGTGAAAAATTATTTTACACTTAATGGATTAAATTCATAAAATTATAACTTGTACCTTTACATTGTCGTTCAGTAACGTAATTTCACCATACTTTGTCATCAGCATAATGTGTTCCAAATTTCTCTCCTGTCTACCGCCTTTGAAACTAGTTTACTTTATAAGAGCCGGAAAATTTTGAACTTCGTGTAAATTGTCATGCTGTAAATTCAAGCAGACACATTGAAGCTATGTGACTCCAGCAGTATCATGCACTCTTCCAGGCGCGCCCATGCTGGTGACAACAGTAACTGCCACGTATTTGCGAAATTAAGAATAATCTTCGATGCTTTACTTCTCATGTGCACAGGCGAGATAAACACGACAATACTTCCTGATTTAAGCAAGCAGATAAATCTGGGGTGATTTTCAAGCTAAATAAAGACTAAATGTAAACTTAAGAACATCACACTCACCCACGCGTTACCACGAATTCGAATCCAGGATCCCTCGTTAGCATCCTTAGAAACAACGCCATGGAAATTAGTACCTCAATACAGTTGATGTGGACTCATTTTAATATCGGTTCACTGATAATAAATTGTTATTTGTTATGACGGATATAGAGTCCGAACCAGCATCAACCCAACGTCCTTTATACATGACTTTGTCGAGGGCGTTGTGGGGACGTTTGTTCTGAATGAGCTTTAAGAAAACGAGTGCAGCGTGCTACATCCGGAACACTTGAGAACGTGTTCTGTTTGCGCAGTTTCTCGTAATTAGAATCATTAGTTATTGGAAGGTAATAATTTATTTTATTTCTTCAATAATAATGTAAGAATTGTCCAAGCGTAAGTGTATAAGTGAATCAACACAAATAAAAATGTAACAGACAATGCATTTTGTCGTTAATAGAAAAAAATTTCGAATCTCCTACATAAGAGACATTGAGTATGGTGCTTCCTGACAACATATTTCAATAAGAAAGTGAGTATAGTCTATTCGCGGTTTCTTCACACTTTTTGGATATAACCTTTGAAAAATCATCCCATGTATGAAGTGTTTTGTTTCTTTCTTCAATATATCAAACGTCTCAACCGTTTTATACTCATGTTAACATAGAAGTACCTAATTTTGCATAAATTGAACTGTCACTGATAGTTTATCTATAAATTTTAATATTTCGTTTAAAATTAATACAAATAAAGACAAAGATAATAGCTGTGTTGGAAATGAGTAGTAATAAATAGTTCTTATGCATAATATTATTACACTGAATGCACACGAAAGCTGTGCGTTGTCCCTTTGGTGTAATTTTTTAGTCACGATTAAGCTTTGTTTTTGCGTGAGGCGAGGCGGAAGAATATCCTGGAAGTACAACAGTGTAACTTTAGCAGGGCTTCAGAAAATTTGGATGTAACCGTGCTTGGACTAAATCCACAGCGAATCTATGCCACTCCTGCATTTTTTGGTGTTATTCCCGCCCCCTCTCTGTCTACTACCCTCACCTACCTCATTACCACCTTGTCCTATCACTTTTCAGCTGGAGGGAGCCCGTGTACACCACTTTTTTTGTCTACATATTTTCTTGTATCCTCGTGAGTCTGTACGTACCTTATTTTGTATATACTTTCTTCTTCCATTGCGTATTTAACTTTATTTTACCTTCTGTCGACGCCTTTTCTTTTATTTTATTTTCACCATTGATTATGACGCGTGATATTAACACCTTTACCAATCGTTTATAATTTATTTCCTATACAATTAATATTTACCACTCGTGCAAATTCTTTTGCCTCTGGTCTCTCCTTGCATTCCACACCAACCATCAGCCTCCTCTTCAGTTAATATATACATGGTACGTCGATCGGTGCCGTTGTACATTATCCCCTTTAACAGCATACATATTTTTCTTATTTAATTTACCCCTTCCTTTTCTAAAAGGTATGCAAGTGATTGGACTGTCTCATTTTAAGAACTCTCATTGTATTTTAAACACTTATAAATCCGTACAAATAACAATCGAGTTTTGCAAAACATAACGCAAATTAATAATTCGTATTGTGATTCTAAATAAGGTCTTATCATCTCACTACTGTCTTCATAATAATGGTCAACAGTATACCTCCATTAATTTAATACCCATATTTAAACGGTCTATATTTCCGCCTGGAAAATCGTTTTCACGGTACGAGTGATGGAATTAAAAGTCAGTATTTACTGCTATTCAAATTAGATGGGTGCTATATTAAAATTTTCGTGACTTTTACCTTAACATTTGGCCATTAATGGTGTGTGTTATAAACAGACAGCTCTTGGAATGGGGTGTACAATTTATCTTTTTTGTAATACGCTTTGTTGTATTTTAAAACAATCTATCGCTGTTACCGTACTTTATGGATGTACCTGTTACTCTCGTATATCCACACATTTTAGACAATGCACCCTCTACTGGAAATTGTTACATTAAGGAAGTAAACGGATTCGAATTATTTTACTACTAGTGCATTCTATTACAAGCTCATTATAACTTTCTAGTTCAATGTGTTCATGCTTGATAATATTTGTATTATTAAGATAATTGAAATTAAAGCAATGTATGCAGGCTTTTTGTTTCTTCTGAAATACGAAGCTTTATTTTATTTAAAATTAGGGAAACATATTTATTAAGCTCTAGTTAGTAGAAATAAAAATGTGGACAATTTGTATTGATAAGCAGTGATGAATAATTATTATTAAATGTTCATAATTTTACATAAATAATCTGGTGTGGATGTCTGTCTCCTCAAAAGGAATAAGGCATTTGTATGACTGGTGCATTGTTGCAAATAAGAATATGAAATACACACAACCAATATAATAAAAAAACGGTGACCTCTTCGTGGGGCTAAAGTTTTTAAAGCACCTGCTGGTTGGGATGTGAGAGCCGCGCTTCTTGTAAGTGGACGCGTGCGGGGTACGTCGGTACCACGTACGACAATTAGGATGCAAACTTAAGATGGCTTTAAAGGGATACCTCAACTAACTGATCCGTTAAGCGTCCGTTCGTGAAAAAGAAATATTTGGCATCAGGAGAGACTTCAGTGTACACTCGAGCAGCTGTCATTTCTTTATAGGCTTTTGCTTCTGCAGAGAGTTGATATTTGTTTCCTTCATCTGTATTGTGCTTGGTCCGATTATTGTTGTAAATAATTTGTCATGCAAATTCAGAGGATCAACGGCGAGTCGAATAATTTGTCCGATTAGTGGAGAAGCACGTTCGTGTTTTCAAGTCTAGCCTGTATTGTGAGCTGGTAACTTTTCTGCCTCTAATTAACTTACCGTGCGAGGGAACAAGTAAACTAATCAGAAAGTCAAAACGTGAAATTACTTCACAGTGCTCCTCAGATACGCGCTCAGAATCAACTGGCTGGAAAATACTTGCAGCGAAAGTAATATGAACCCATTGTACAGAAAAGGAACTTTAATTGGTTCCAATTAGTTCCGTGATCAAAATTAAAGATGTGGCTTAGGTGTGTAGAAGAATAAATAATAAATTATTTTAAGGTAGTATTATTAGGCATATATTTGGTGTGCTGGTCGATTCGCTCGCTAAAACGAATGTTTCTAGCAGACTAATAAAATTATCCATAGTTTTCTTCTAGTTTAAGAATATACAAGAGAGAGTTTTAACAGTTGTCAGTAAACCCAGCTTGCGTAACCAATATTTTCTCCGCTAACTTGTAAAATTTATTTAAGGAAATCATTTTCATCAAGTTTAAACTTTTTTGTTACATACGTGTCTTTTTGTATACCGCAATTTACTTTAAATAATCAATTGTGTGTAAACGCAGTGTATATTTATACAAGAGTGGGGACGGAGAAACCTTTTTTAAGAAATGCAGAAATATTATACTGGTAATTTTTTTTCATTTGAAATAATATTAGCGAGAAGGGTGGTGACAGTAAATTCGTGCTGCTTATTCACGAGTGTTCACTTAGAATTCAGTTCTCTAGCAATAATAGTTTATAAAAAACAAACTCCACTACAAGTTCCAATTTGAATTAACTGAAACTCCATCAGCGAGTATAACGTACGAATATGGATCAAAAGAAAGCCTTTACTATGTGGACAAAAAAAAAATATTTGTTAATTCCTGATAGCACACTTTGAAATCCCGTAGCCGAAATAATTTCTTTAAAGGTTTTGTGCAACTTTAAATTAGCTACTGTAACTACGCACAAAATGTATTACTCCTTGTAGCAGGCTCCTATCAACCTCTTTCAGAGATATTTACGTAATTGCAGTTAAAATAAATAGCTTTACACAACTCAGCAGATAAAACACTAAATATAATAATTTCTTGGGAAAAGTAAGAATTATGCCTACGATACTTACATTTAAACGAAACAACAATCCTGAAGTACTAAATATTTTAAACGCCAAGCTTTGCAGTTAAATATCTTTTAGCGCATTTGCAAGTATTTTGAGAAATAAATTTTCAAAAATTGTCGTTAGAAAAAATTGAAACCCATTTTCAAAGCACTGCAAAATAACTTTATTTACGCGTCACACAAAATGCTCAAAACTGTTATCGAACTGGATGTCTACCGTCTGAAATATAATGTCTGAAGAATCTGTAATGGTCAATAGCTGCCCTATACGTATTAATAAATGTATTCTGCAAAGAGGTGAAAATGGTGAATACATACGTAATTATGGGAAACTTAAGTAGTTAATTTCATATACATATATAATTTTCTGGCATTATTTTACTCCCGTTCTTTATTTTTAATGAATACTGACACTTTCGGACATTTTAAGCAGAGGCCTTCTGCGTGCCAGTGCTATAGGCTTTGTCTTAATGGAAATCTAGCTGCTTACGAGACGTATAACATTTACCGAGAAGGCCACACGAAACCTTTTTAAAAACTTCACAGTGTATAAGGAATATTGATGTATTTCAAATGTCATTCCATTTGCGAGGAAGCAGTTTTGCCCTTGTCACGCCACAAATGGCCAACAGCTCAAGGCTGAGGCGGATGTTGCACGTGTTGCAATAGGCCTATAGGCGGTTCGCGGTTAACTGACTACTTTTAAAATAGACCTTTGAAAAATGCCACTGCCCCTATATGCAGAAATTTTAACAGGCATAGTGACTGAGATGCGCCCAGTAAATTTGGCAATTACTGAGAGAAAGTAGTTCCATGTTTTGATTATTAATTAATGTTAGAAAAATATTTGTGAATAGTGATTTTTTTTATTTTCCTTCTTTTTTTATTCCTATAAGTGCAAAAATTGGCAAATTTGTGAAATATTTGATTTTTCTCATAATTTCACAGTTTTACTTGACGCGTGAATTAAGTGATCAGGTCCATGTGAATGTTAATCTTATATGGTGGAAGAGTACACAAAGTTCATAAAAGTAGACGGTAAGAAGGGCGGGTTTAACTGCTCAGTTCACTGTGAACAGTGTATAGGGAAGTGTATGAACGCGGCTCGACATATGCTGGGAGCCGACGGTAGTGGAGGGAGCTGCACCCACCCTGGTGCCGGCGAAGAGCACAGAGGGGCGAGTGCATCACACCCTCCCCCGGTGACTGCAGATAAATCACGACTTGATACTGTCATCTGGTTTTGATGGCCCCGCACACCACCCGCCACAAGTTTTGCTCCAGATATCTCCCATCCCTACACCACGCTGCATACTTCGTGCAACACAAAGCGAGATTGCGCTTTCTCCTCCGTTCATGTGTTTGCATGAGTGGATATTAGGAATTGTAATTAATTCGAAATATGGTTTGACGCACCGGCTGCGCTAGGGAATAAACCAACAGTTGCCCCCCTTAAATCTGTGATAATTTGATAATGTGTTGTAAATGGGTAGACTGGAAATTTTTTCTATAGACTGTATTCAGTAACTCTTTGTACCGTTTTTAGAAATCCAATTATGATCTTTGTAAAATTGCTTCTTTGTATAGTTACAAAATAAAAATGTTTGTAATGACTAGGAATCACTTCGTGTCGCGAAATCATAGTTACAAACATTCGCATGCTATAATAATTATTTCACTTATAACAAGTGACTATGTTCGCGGATGACATGCTATAAAATAAAAATCATTGAGACTTGATGGGGACATAAGGGGAGGGGTTCTTTTAACTTTCTTTCTAGTTTAAGAAATGTCGTTGTTTATTATCTTCTTATTTTTATTTACCCTGCTCAGTTATTTTCGTAACCATCCGAACAGTCTGTGATTATATTTATAATGGGTTGGTTTGCAGTGTCAGTAACTGTCATCCCGACGCAAAAAAAAAAATTAACAAAACAATATATTCTACAAAATAGTGTAACGGTTCAATCAACCTGCCGACTTAATGTCTTCTGAAGTGCAGTACTTCTCCGAACCTGTTACCCCAATATCCTTCCCAAGAGAGAATATTATATTAGTCTTGCCGGAGTTGATCAACTTCAACGCTGCCGCCAACACAGCCGCTTGCTGCGAGATGAAGTGGCTGTGTGGTAAAATGCTTATAGGTTTCTCACGGTAAACTGAGCACTTTTGACACATCTGTTTAGGATCTACTTGCACGCACATTCTGTAGTCTTCCACCATATGTAAAACTAACATTGCATTGGGCCTTATCACTTAATTCGCGCGTCGGTCAAGTGAAACTGTGGAATTGTTATAAAAGTAAATGTTTCACAAATTTGATCATGCTTAAACTTACATGTGTTAAAAAATAACAGAAAACGAATTAATTAATTCAGTACTCACAAACGTTTAACTGCCGCTTTTTAATTCAATATTAAGTCATTGAACGACTTTCCCTCCGTCGCTACCAACTTTACTGAGCACGTGGCAGCTCAGCGTGTCCGTTAAATAATATGCATGAAGAGGCAGTAACATTTTTCAAAGGTTGATTTCAAAAGTTGTTAATTATCCGTGAACAGCCTATAGCTATTACCATTGCCAACTAAATGATAGTCACTGCAAGATACTGATGCTCTCATAGCTGGACGAAAACGTTTTCAGCGAAGAGTGGATGGTTCGAGAAGGAAGAGAAGAGAATGTGTTTTAAAAAATGCTTGGCCAGAGCGACAATAAAACTTGTAAACACGATTCCGGAAATGTCTCGTCCACACAACGGGCAACTTTTAATCATCCAGCCGACTGACAGAGCAAATTCGCTTATCTCTTGTTATTTGTTTGTTTATAGTATAAGATAGCGAATGACAAACGCCCTCGCATGGAACAGCTCCTTTTCACGAGACGCGCAGTCTTTCTGCGCATCAAAACTTGGCATTAAGGACCCTGCCAGCCAGCTGGCAGCTGCGAAATTTAAATAGGAAATCCCACGTTAAGGAAGTTTCGCTTCAGTGCGTTAATTTTAAATATAGGCGTCTTAAATAAAATGTATTCTTCAAGAATGTTTTAAGGAAAAGTTCCCTACAGCGGAGATGTTTCTAAAACATTTATAGGCTGTTTGCAAAAAGTTTTTGAAATTTACGTTTTACAAAAAAAGTACATACTGCCTATCTACAATATATTGAAAATACACGCTCGTATATATCATTTCCTAAAAAAATCGTGAAGAATACATTTTGTTTGAAACGCCTATCTTTAAAATTAACGCACTGAGGCGACATCTTATTAAGATGTGATTTCCAATTTAAACTTCGCAGCTACCAGTCGGTAGGCAGTGCCCTTAAAGCATGCCCTATGCGCGTCTGAGTGGATCGTGCGAGAGACGGTTATCACATTTCCAAACATAACTCAGTTATAATCACAACACGATCTACGAGTGTGGGCGACTTTAGTCTATTCGCGGTACCGTCACACATTTTGAATCAAACCCTTGAAAATATCACCCCAAATACGACGTGTGCGGTTGTTTCCGAAATATGTTGTGTATCACAAGCGTTTTATACCAATGGCAACATGAAAGTATCCTATTTTTGGTAACATTGAACTTTTACTTACGTTTTGTTTGTAAATCATAATACTTAATTTATAACTATGTAATACAGTATGAATAAAAACAGAGAGAATATATTTTCTAGACTTCGCTGAGTTTTGTTTGCATGAGGCGGAGGAATAGCCTGGAAGTAGAAATGTAGATCATCCAGAAAATTAGAGAAGTAACCGTGAGCGAACTATACGCGATGTGGTGGTTTTAGCGTGTATAGGTCCACAGTAAGTAGGAATTTAAGTTTATAAAGGCAGACTTATCTTATGTAAGGGTGACTTTAAAAAGCAACGTTTGTATTTGCACATTTGTTATTATTGTTGTAAATGGTTATCAGGTTTTTTTTTAATGAGAAAAATTGAGCTGGGATAGGAATTTCAGCCACGGGCCTCCTGCCTCATCTTCTCTCTCTCTCTCTCTCTCTCTCTCTCTCTCTCTCTCTCTCTCTCTCTCTCAATGCCGGTGTTCTAACATTTCGAATTTTTCTGATCGTATTTGGGAGATGATATATGCCAAAACACGACCAAGAATAATTGATTAAATATTTCGAAAATACTTCAAAGTTACCTTCAAGATGCATTGGCTGAAGGAGAATAAACTCTTTCATACGTCTATAATCTACAACAGAAATCAAGTTTCGCTAGTATTATTCAACTAGCGAACCGGCCAGGCTTCGCCCGGGTACGATTGTGTGTTACAGTGATACACTAATAAATAAATTAGGAAAAAACAATTAATTTATGTGAATACAGAATTATGAAATTATACTATGTCGNCTTCGCCCGGGTACGATTGTGTGTTACAGTGATACACTAATAAATAAATTAGGAAAAAACAATTAATTTATGTGAAAACAGAATTATGAAATTATACTATGTCGGCCTAGGTTTTTAACTGATTACGGCAACCCAAAAGGAAGGAAATATTTTCTACCCGATAGTCAAGAAGTAGGGTATTGTTTTTGGAGTGTATCTATGCAACTATCGCGTAGTTACCACATTTCCGCTTTCCAACTTCGATGTATTAAAATCAAAACGTGAGTTTCATCAAGTTTTAGCTTTTGAAATAAGTTTACCTAGGTACTACTTCTTGCGCTTGGCTGAGGAATCTTAATCGATCACCGAAGATCAGCAACGTTCCCAGCGGCACACATTTGGATGAGTGACCGTTTGGTGGCATAACACCTGAGCGCTTCNAAACGTGAGTTTCATCAAGTTTTAGCTTTTGAAATAAGTTTACCTAGGTACTACTTCTTGCGCTTGGCTGAGGAATCTTAATCGATCACCGAAGATCAGCAACGTTCCCAGCGGCACACATTTGGATGAGTGACCGTTTGGTGGCATAACACCTGAGGGCTTCCGGGCTTCGGAGGGCACGTTAAATATTCTATCCCGGTTGTTATCGATTGATATCAGTCATTAAGCCATTTCAGAGGTCCTTGGGCGTCCTGATAAACTCTGACACCAGAGGAAAAAATATTTCGGTCACGGTCCAGCAGTTGCAGAATTATATTTTGTTGTTATTCCACATTAACGGTACCATTTTCCAGGATAAAAAGTATTATATGTCCTATTCCAGGACCTAAAGTACCTACATACCAAATTTCATCAAAATCCGTTTAGCTGTTATGGAGCTGAGTGGTAACATACATGCACACACACACACAGTCTTTTGCATTTATAATATTAGTAGGATTCAAACTGTTATTGGGTACGACAGATGAATGCAAAATGACATTTGCAGACCTCATGTTAATTCTTGTGATTTTCTTCAGATGTAGTGTGCGATTCCCGTTAACTATAGTGCGTGGCTGTAAAACACAAAATGCGATCACAAAAAACTTGAAAAAAAAAAAAGGTAGACAGAACTTTGCAACCACTTGCATTTTTGACTCAGGCGGTAGTCAAATTAACGATTTTTTTAGATTTGACTATTACAAGAAATTAATTTGTTTCTGACTGTAACCGTTTGCAAGCTATAAGGGGGAATAATGGTCTGTTTTTATTCTTGCTAAAGACAACTTTTATTCTAGTCTTGAATGTGATCGGCGCTCTACTAAGTATATCCGTAATCAAATATAACTACTCTTGATAGACTACCAAAGTCAATAGAAAAATACACTCTTGATAAACAATACTAAAGTCAATAGAAAAACATACTCTTGATATACTACCAAAGTCAATAGAGAACATACTCTTGATATTTTACCAAAGTCAAGAGAAAAACATAATCTTGATATACTACCAAAGTTCGTGAACTGGCACCCAGGGTGTCCACTTAACATGCATACGTATCTTCCCTAATAATAGTCAATGTTGGTCGCTACGCACGTCTGCCAACATTGATATACCTGTTGGCAACAGTGCTGAAATATGTTAGCAGAAATATCCTGCACAGATTTTCTTGTCGCAGCGATTATCACTTAGGTCAACTGAAATATACCCCCCCTCCCCCCGTAGCTGTGCTTTCAAGTGAGGAAAGAGAAAAAATCCCAGATGCACTATAAGGTGAGTGTGGAGAGTGTGGCAACATAGTGCACTCTTTGCTGCACTGCCAGTTCCTCTTGGACAGGCACAGAGCTATGTACAGGGGCATTCTCGTCTAGCAACAACCAGTTCTTCCTATGCTACAGCTCAGAACGCTTAGGGCGAATTGCATGGCGTAGACCCGTCACGTCATGTTTACAGTTATGCAACGCATAACTTTGGGGCATTTCGTATAATAATGTGTCGCTAAGTAAATATAAAGGGACAGGTTTCTCTACTCGTATCAACAAACGAATTTCGAATGTTTATTTCCCGTGCCCGCACAAAGACTACAAAACCAAACATTTGAGTGTAAAGCAGGGAATATGTATAAGGGGTGTAGTGTTATAAAGGCAAGGTGGCCTCAGAGTCCACGGCGGGGACTGAACTTGCAGAAGGGTGTTGTCGCCGAGCTGGTAGCTCCCAGGGTAGACGACGGAATTGGAGGTCGGATAGGGGTGAGAGCGTGGGAGGGAGGAATATTGCAACACCTCAGTGAGAAGGAAGACTGTCCCCTGTCGCCCCGGGGTGTTAATAAGCTGGCTGCGGCAGACAGTCCCGTAATTGGAAAGTGTGATCCTTGGCGCGCGCGAGGGAGTTGCCTCCGCGTGCTCCCGGCCCCCCGCCGGCGCCCTCGTAATGACTTGTTTTGTCGGCTCGCCGCCCTTGTTAACAGGGCCGCGCCACCCCCGTGTCAGCGCCATGCAGCAGCCGCCTTGCGGGGGGAGTCACCTGAGCGGGGGAGCACGCTCGCCCAGCGATCTGCATGCCGCCACGCAAACACAGCGCCGCCAAGCAACTATGCACAAGTCTATTCGAGGCTTCTTCACACTTTCTAAATCAAACCTTTGAAAAATCTCACCGTGTATGACGTGTTTGGTTAGTTCCTGAATATGTCATCTATCATAATCGTTTAATTCAAGATGAGTATAAAAGAATACCCCAACTTTAAGGTTTATAATATCAAAATCAAACAACATACAACCTTGATTTACCAATAAAATGAACCGTGGAACCATGAAGTTTGTTTACCATGCATTCATAAATGTTCAATGTGACCACCACGAGCGGCCCTAACGACATCTACGCGATAATCAAACTCGTTCCACGCTCTTGTCAACATGCCCGGTGTCACGGTTTGGATGACGTTCATAACTCTCGGTTTGAGGTGGCGAGGGGGTAGCGAGCTCGCATTCGACACGTCAATGTGAAGGGGACTGTCTGATGTTTCTGTTATGTGCCGAGAGATGACACGTGTGTTGTGTGTTAGTCCGCATCACGATGGCGACGGAACAACAGAAGGCGTTCTGTGTTATTCAGTTTGCTAAATGTGAATTGGTTACAACTGTTCAACGTGAATTCCATCGAAAATACGGACGTCGTTCTCCCGATAGGTGGAGTATCGTACGTTGGTTTCGTCAGTTCCCTGACACAGGGTGCCTTTGCAAAGGCAAAAGTTCCGTGTGGCGGCGTGTGTCCGAAGAGAATGTGCAACGGATTCAACAAGCGTTCGTTCGCTGTCCGAGAAAATAATCTCAACAAGCTAGCTGGGAAATGCAAATCCCTCAATCGACGGTATGAACAGTGTTGCGAAAGCGATTGCAGTACAAATCGTACAGGTTACAGCTTGTACAGGCTCTTACCAGAAGGGATAAAGAAATGAGACATGATTTCTGCTCGTTCGTTCTTGCCCAGAACGAGGTAGGCGATGCCTTCATGTCTAAGCTGGTTGTCAGCGATGAAGCGACGTTCCATACAAATGGTAAGGTGAACCGGCACAACGTGCGGATATGGGGTCAGGAGCCTCCACATGAAACCATTGAACACGAGCGCGTTTCCCCAAAGTGATCGTGTATTGCGCTGTATCCAAAGACACTGTTTTCGGCCCTTTATTTTTTCACGAGCTCACTGTTACTGGAATCCCTTATTTGGAGATGCTTACAGAGGGGTTGTTTCCTCAGTTAGAAGAGGTGGAGGGGGACTTCATTTTCCAGCAGGATGGTGCGCCACCCCATTGGCACCTAGCTGTTCGCGGATACCTGAACGAGACGTTGCCGCAACGCTGGATTGGTCGAGGAGCAGCTGGTGACCAGGCTCTTCGTCATAGGCCCCCAAGAAGCCCGGATCTTACCCCGTGCGATTTTTTTCTATGGGTGTACATAAAGGATCAAGTGTTTCTTCCACCATTGCCGGCTAACATTGACGACCCCAAAACGAGAATTGCGGACGCCATGCCATTCAAACCGTAACACCGGACATGCTGACAAGAGTATAGAAAGAGTTTGATTATCGCGTAGATGTCGTTCAGGCCGCTCGTGGCGGTCACATTGAACATTTATGAATGTATGGGAAACAAACTTCACGGTTCCCCGGTTCATTTGATTGGTCAATCAAGGTTATAGGTTGTTTGGTTTTGATATTATACACCTTCAAAGTTGGGGTATTCTTTAATACTCACCCTGTACTTCTGTTAACTAATAAATATTATATTATTGAATATATTGAACATTTGCTTTTATTTTACCTATAAAATACAATGTTCAATATATATTTAAAATGAATGAAAACCAGGAGAAAATAGGTGCGTTGGTAATGTCTACTAAGAAATAGTTCTTATGNAATATATATTTAAAATGAATGAAAACCAGGAGAAAATAGGTGCGTTGGTAATGTCTACTAAGAAATAGTTCTTATGTAAAATAGTATTAAAGTGACGACACACGAATGCGGTGCGCTGCCCCTTGGTGTAATTTTATAGGTTAGTTAAACTTTGTTAGCATGAGGCGGAGAAATATCCTGAAAGTATCACTTAAACAGATCTTCAGAAAAGATGGAAGTAACCGTGAATGGACTACACTAATCAATTGCTACATTCTCTCAACTGCAATTTATTTTCTATTCACTTTTTTTCAGTTACATAGCAAATGTTTTGTCTTTTTTGCATCGTGCTAATAAAAATTCAAATTACCTTCAAATATCATACCTAAAAACAAAGTTAAGCTGTTACTTTATTTTAAAAGCTATTTTATTTTTCAAATTTTATTAATTTTACTTTTTTGAGTATAAAATATTACTTTTCCTTAAAGTATCCCAGCATTAATATGATTTATTATGTGCTTCACTGTCACGCATACATCAAGATAAAATCGACGTCATTTTTTAGTGGTATTTTAGTAATATTTTGACAGAAAAAAAATTGTGATTATCACAGGTTATTATATAAATACTATTAAAACAAACCAATTTTTAAACACTGCATGGAATGTACACACTTTAAACAATGTACTTCTATACATATGTGTGTGTGAGAGTGTAAAATATGCACCCAATCTACATGCATGCAGGTCTATAAATAGCGTGTAACATAAAACATGTTAAAGCACTGATTATACACACGAAAAAATACATAAGCACAGGTAGGAAACACTATTTTTTTTTTATAGCTTCCTTTAAGGGCACTGCTTACTGGTTGGCAGTTGCGAAATTTAAATAGTAAATCCCATGTTAAGGAAATTTCGCATAGGTACGTTAATTTTAAAGATAGGCGTTTCAAACAAACTGTTTTCTTCACGAATTTTTTAGCAGAAGTTCCCTACAGCAGAGATGATTCCATAACATGTACAGACTTTTTGCAAGGACTTTTTAAAATTTCTGTTTTACAAAAAAGTTCATATTGCCTATCTATATTGAAAATAAACGTTTGTAGAAAAATTCCTGAAAATGCATTTTGTTTGAAAAGCCTATCTTTAAGATTAACGCTCTGAGACGAAATTTCCTTATCATGGGATTTCCTATTAATATTTCGCAGCTGCCAGTTGGTAGGCAGTGACCTTAAGCAAATCTTTTTATATAATATGGCACGTGGCTAGGGTTGTTTTGTTCAAACCCCGCGCAACTGCTTTTTATTCAACTAGACTTTCCTTATGGGAGCATTAAAAATATCTTATATGTGGGTATACAGCCCCAGTGCAAGCTGTAGGGAGTCGTCGTGACCATATTTTAGAAGGGTGCGAGACAATCAGAAATTCTCCAGTGATTCATCAACGTATCTGATAGTCAATGTCATGAGCGGCTGATTGATGCGTATATACGCGATGAACATTTAGAACATCTCTCATAAATACACCTGCNAATTTATATTTAAAATGAATGAAAACCAGGAGAAAATAGGTGCGTTGGTAATGTCTACTAAGAAATAGTTCTTATAAAAAATAGTATTAAAGTGACGACACACGAATGCGGTGCGCTGCCCCTTGGTGTAATTTTCTAGGTTAGTTAAACTTTGTTAGCATGAGGCGGAGAAATATCCTGAAAGTATCACTTAAACAGATCTTCAGAAAAGATGGAAGTAACCGTGAATGGACTACACTAATCAATTGCTACATTCTCTCAACTGCAATTTATTTTCTATTCACTTTTTTTCAGTTACATAGCAAATGTTTTGTCTTTTTTGCATCATGCTAATAAAAATTCAAATTACCTTCAAATATCATACCTAAAAACAAAGTTAAGCTGTAACTTTATTTTAAAAGCTATTTTATTTTTCAAATTTTATTAATTTTACTTTTTTGAGTATAAAATATTACTTTTCCTTAAAGTATCCCAGCATTAATATGATTTATTATGTGCTTCACTGTCACGCATACATCAAGATAAAATCGACGTCATTTTTTAGTGGTATTTTAGTAATATTTTGACAGAAAAAAAATTGTGATTAGCACAGGTTATTATATAAATACTATTAAAACAAACCAATTTTTAAACACTGCATGGAATGTACACACTTTAAACAATGTACTTCTATACATATGTGTGTGTGAGAGTGTAAAAT
Organism: Clitarchus hookeri; assembly: GCA_002778355.1. Classification (NCBI taxonomy): domain Eukaryota; kingdom Metazoa; phylum Arthropoda; class Insecta; order Phasmatodea; family Phasmatidae; genus Clitarchus; species Clitarchus hookeri. The sequence goes on from NQII01000020.1 coordinate 91,969, forward strand.
ATGCACCCAATCTACATGCATGCAGGTCTATAAATAGCGTGTAACATAAAACATGTTAAAGCACTGATTATACACACGAAAAAATACATAAGCACAGGTAGGAAACACTATTTTTTTTTTGTTATAGCTTTCTTTAAGGGCACTGCTTACTGGTTGGCAGTTGCAAAATTTAAATAGGAAATCCCATGTTAAGGAAATTTCGCATAGGTACGTTAATTTTAAAGATAGGCGTTTCAAACAAACTGTTTTCTTCACGAATTTTTTAGCAGAAGTTCCCTACAGCAGAGATGATTCCATAACATGTACAGACTTTTTGCAAGGACTTTTTAAAATTTCTGTTTTACAAAAAAGTTCATATTGCCTATCTATATTGAAAATAGACGTTTGTAGAAAAATTCCTGAAAATGCATTTTGTTTGAAAAGCCTATCTTTAAGATTAACGCTCTGAGACGAAATTTCCTTATCATGGGATTTCCTATTAATATTTCGCAGCTGCCACAGTGACCTTAAGCAAATCTGCTTATATAATATGGCACGTGGCTAGGGTTGTTTTGTTCTAACCCCGCGCAACTGCTTTTTATTCAACTAGACTTCCCTTATGGGAGCATTAAAAATATCTTATATGTGGGTATACAGCCCCAGTGCAAGCTGTAGGGAGTCTTCGTGACCATATTTTAGAAGGGTGCGAGACAACCAGAAATTCTCCAGTGATTCATCAACGTATCTGAGAGTCAATGTCATGAGCGGCTGATTGATGCGTATATACGCGATGAACATTTAGAACATCTCTCATAAATACACCTGCACATTTTCTTTCCATATACTGTGTTATGTTTCGTAATGTTATATATGTATGTATATATATATATATATATATATATACACACCGCGTGATTCACACCCCCCGTTCATCCCTTTTCTAGGAAACAACACGACACCGGAGGTTCACGAAACAACATTTAAAACATTGATTACTATAGTCTACCCTATATGAAGCATCGATTGTTAGTAATTTCATTCACCAGAACATACCGGAAGTATGTTGAAATTTCAAATGAGAACGGGGATCGTATAAAGTATTGTTGGATAGATCGTCTGAAAGGAAACAACATTTCCTAGGAGAGTTTTTTTTCCGTCGCGCCAATTAAAGTTACTATGGAACCTCACACAAAACATTCCAGCCCTTAGCCATGGGAAGTAAATGGAGTTGTGTAATGGGAGTTCTGGAAAAGAAATGAAAATTTTCTAGACCTATAATTATATAAATTGTTTTCAGTTTCTTTATTTAAGGAATGTTTCTCCAAATTTATGACATGTATTGTGTTACATTATCTTTATATTTATTATCTAGTGCTTATAATTCCCATTGTCATTTACTTATGTATTTTTCGCCCCTACTTCCCGTTTACATTTTTTTACTATCTGGATTTATGAATAACTTAAAGTTTACAGAAGTAAATTTTGGTCAGTTATTGTTGATAATACTTCTGCAGCATACATAATATTTAAGTTTACAGTTTTTTTCACGTTTGTTAAAAAAAACTGCATCGGAGTATGTATCTGGTAGTATTATCAGCCTGAAACTTTGGGTTGCCAACATTTTTCCGTACAGAACCATCGAGTGCGCAAAAGAAACACATATTTTTTTCCCCGAAAAAAAAACTTATACATCGAACACTTGCAGCAAACGTGAAATTTAAAAATCAAGCTTGAATATGCAGACTAACAAACGGAGGGAGTAGCAAGCGTTCACAAGGAAAATACACCGTTTCGGGAAAACAATTCTCAGAGCAGCCGGTATATTCCAGTTACTAATGACGCCTTCCAGCATCATAATCGAGTACGCACGGTAAATGAAAAGAGTTCACTTCTAATCACGAACATAAATTTATGGAGGCCAGTACCTACCGGTGAACTGGAAATATCGTCTGAAGTGTGTTATTCAATGATTCGTTTGCAGAATTCAAGCTCCAAAAGTAGGATCCACATGTGACTTTGGATGGAAAAAATAATTCCCAGAGAAAAAATTTAAATCAGAAAAAATTTCCGACAGCTTCCCGGAGAGTAAATAAAATGTATTCTGTCGAAACGTACTTATCTGACACACGTGGTCATGGGNGAGAGTAAATAAAATGTATTCTGTCGAAACGTACTTATCTGACACACGTGGTCATGGGTTTCCGTGTACGAAACAAGCTCACAGTGCGTACTTAAATGATCAAGTCTCAAGCAACTAGTACTTGCACGACTGTCGTACGGCGAGGATGACAGAATAAGCACCACGTCTAAAAAAACGTAGAGACAAGTGACTTGAGCATGTCATTTGTCACAAAGAAGGAGCACCCGCAGGAAACCCCACCATTCCATGACAGTGGCTCTCAACTCCCTTTCCTTAAATTCCACTTATTTAAGCAAAATGAGTCTTACCAAAAAGTTTCAAGCAACAGAGTTTAAATAGCAGAGTACAAACAAATAATGAAGTCGCAATAAATTGAGAAAATTCAACCATCCCCTGATATGAATTGGAATACAAGATAAGGCAATTATTAAGTTTAGGGGCTTTTCTGAATTAAAAAAATNAACCATCCCCTGATATGAATTGGAATACAAGATAAGGCAATTATTAAGTTTAGGGGCTTTTCTGAATTAAAAAAAATCACGGAATATGGTATATTTCTACTCTACTAATGATGCAGAACACGAATATACTAGGAGNCAACCATCCCCTGATATGAATTGGAATACAAGATAAGGCAATTATTAAGTTTAGGGGCTTTTCTGAATTAAAAAAATCACGGAATATGGTATATTTCTACTCTACTAATGATGCAGAACACGAATATACTAGGAGCATTAACGTCCAACTAACATAAAGACCAAAATCGATAGTGGGGAGGGCTATGAAGAACAGGTAAATTGTGGGAAAAAACGTCCGGAAAACCATGTTTGAATTACGCAATATAACTAAAATTGCACGTTAAGCCACCTGTTAGTTTAGAATTTTTCAATCCTAGGTTAGTTTAGAATTCTACAATCTAGGTTAGTTTAGAATCCTACAATCCTAGGTTAGTTTTAAATGCTACAATCCTAGGTTAGTTTACAATTGTACTATTTTACATTTTTAAACTAACCTAGAATTGTAGGGTTTTACACTAACCTAAGCTTTTTGGGTTTTACACTAAACTACGAATTTGGGCTTTTAGGGATTTAAAGGAGCCGTAAAACACACCAAAATAATATCAATTAACTCACCAATGTAGGCGACTGGTACAATACCTCTGTCAACGGCCAATTCAACCTTACCTCACTCTATATTACACCATGTTCCACAAAGCACCACATACGCCCATATAACACACAGAAGCACTCTTTCTTGCTTTCTCCGTTTTAAATCCACCGGGTTAGGACGACAAGAATCATACCGGCAAAGGCATGATGGCGACTGACCAGGTTAAAAATTTACCGTTAAAAGCCCGTAATGCATCCGTGGTCGCTAGGTAGTGTGGAATTGGCAATGCGCAGCCATTATTAATGGCGGTACACGTTAATAGACGTAAACAAACTGACCAACTGCTCGTACATTAAGCAATTATTTTTAATATGTTGTACTTATTTTAACACCACGCCCGCTTCAAAAGGAACAAGGTAAGCTGTGCTGAATTCATTAATATGATTAATACAACTTTTGTTAGTTTAGGACGTTTCGTTTAGAAACGGCGACGCAAACACACCAACCGAAGGGCTCGCACTTAACGGAAATTTGTTAATTTTTTTTTCATATGTTGTACTTATTTTAAAGTGATGTCCCTAGTATGCTCGTGTTCTACGTGGTTAGTAGAGTAGAAATATACCATTATTTTTATTATTATTTTTTTCAGAAAAGACCCTAAACTTAACAATTGCCCAAGATAATTACCCCCAAAATTGTGATAAATGATTCAACAAACCATTAGTTTTCTTGTATTTTATCTCCAGGTTTATATCTTTAATTTATTTTTTAATAAACAGTCCATATCAAAATTACAATCATTTTAAAAATACAAACAGCCAAATAGGCTTATAAACATGTTACAATTATAATGTTTGTGTTGAAAATTACAGGAAGTTACATTTAATAATGGACTCCCATAGCAATACAAACTAAGCCCGAATATTATCAAATTGCAAAATTACAGAGGAGTATATAAAAAAATGTATGCTAAAATTTTCTCTATAAAATGCCCTCGTCAAACATGACAGGATATGCCTTCTGTCAAGTTATAATGTTCTCATCGTGAGGTCCCTATCCATTCTTTTTTCCAAGACATAAGACAACCCCTTTTATAGTCAAGAAATACGTTGGCCAGGGTGTTGAGTAACATCCTAGATGGTTTCGTCACGGTTCGAGTCCAGTAACATTCAAATCTTGATGACGTCGAAGGTAGCGTCGTACGGTTGCTAGACGCCATCCATACACGTTGGGGGCTGGGAAGGCATCTGCTCGTAGAGGGGAGGGGGAGGAGCAGCTTTAAGCCTCCACGCAGTCTGCGCTCGCCGGCCAAGCCACGCAACCGCATCGGCACCAACGTCCACGACGACTTACGTCTAACGGGTCATCAACTAGGTAAGCCTTAGTTCCCTCGTCAATCTATCCCCGTGTTAGGACGTACAATTTGCTGCGCTGATATTAATGCTGGGTATACAGTTTTCCAGCATCGTCACATATTTTTGCCATTCTGAATTACATACGACCTCTCTCCTTCGTGTTATTTAAGGACGGATTGTTGATGCAAACTTGCGGTGGCTTCCCTATACAGCAGGACATTCCTTCCTAAAAATAAAATAAGAAGAATATTTTTTAAATTGTGCTCTTAACATACATTAAAATTTAATATCACTTAAACAAAAACTTCTACTTTCGCAGCAGCAGTTATTTCAGTCATATGAAAGTTAGCCCAGGCGACTGTGATTCAATATAAAATGTTCAAGACGCAGAGGCAAGCCATTAGTGTAATTGTAATTCAATTTGTTTTGAAAGGTAACTGTGAACTGCACGACGACTTGCGTTCGCAGAAAGTGACTTGTAGCGTTGATAGACCATTTGCTAGGAAGTACAGATCTATGTCTCTAGGCTATCAAAGAAATAATGATAACTAGGAATTGTAGCTGACATAAAATATGATGTATTGCGGCGACACACCAAGTCACGCGATTGAATGGTTATGGAAATCACTAATCTGTATTGCTCTGATGTAACAGAACATATAATTTATGCATTCCTTGGTACTTTGAAAGGGCTCATTTATTCGTAAAATAAAGCAGAAAAAGTGAACACTATGTCGTATGCAGTTCCTATAATTCAAGCATTCCTCACGTGTTGGTCTGGGAAGTGATTCCCAGTTTATGGCACGGATTCGATAGTTAGTATACGTTTCAGTAACTAAATTGGCTAAAATAATTGGTTCTAGTTAATAAGAATGCTGTAAATATAATAAATTGACCACGAAAATTCATTGTAGCGTGTCAGTTCTATGCATATCCATGTGATATTTTTTTTAATAAATGACACAAAGTTGACTGTGCTAGTTTTTTACATTCTCATGAAAAGATGACCAGGAAGGGTCAAAATTCTTAATATTTATTTTGTGGCTAAGGCAACCAACACCACTTGTGAAACGTTAGCACATCTAACTTCATTGATGTGCAGAACTTGAGATCACTGTTTCAAGTTCAGAATAGGTAACTGATTTCTGTGTTTTAATTTATTTATTTTTACATTGGCGAAATGTAGCGCAAAGGTCGGTTTATAATTTGTTGTGTACGTTAATTACAACCACCTTCACTTAAACATGATACATACTCGGCAACAAATATAGTTTAATTAAAACAAACAATAAATTACACATACTATCACAGTAATAAAACATCATAATGACAGAAATAACACTATTACAAATTATTGCATACTTTTAAATAGAGCTACAGAGTTATTAGAACAATTTCCTAAACATCTGTTAATCTGGGAAAGTCTACACTATCTAGTATTTCCCCTCTACGGTCGGGAAAGCTGAGATTGCAGCCTGTCAGTTGCTAGGAAGTTACTGCAGATTTGACGTGCGTGCGAAAGTCGATATAATCGCTCCTCCCAGCTCCCGTACGTAATCGAAGGCTTAAGCTAAGAATACATTTGCGCAAGATCCGTTACTCGACGCGCCGTGCCGTATGATTACGGAGACTTACATCCGCCGGTAATTACACCGCGGTCCGTTGCAACGACGATGCGCGCGGAAGATTTCTTTTTCTTCCCCTTTAAGAATCCTCGGGCGGCTGAAGTGATCAGCTGTCATGCGGCGGATGTGGCAGTGGCACTCGAACAGAGTTAACAGCCAACGACGAGCGGTTATTAGCATAATGGCGGAGAGGTAGAGGAGTCAGTGGAGGAAGAAAGAGGATACTTGGGGAAGGGAAGAGGGTGTTTTGTGCGCGAGCGATGACGACGCGACGTGATTACAGTCATCCGCGGGCGAAGACACGCTGAGAGCGAGCTCTTCAAACATCTCCCTCCCGGCTTGGCTCTCTTGTCCTCGGCGTGCATTCAGCCTCAAACCACCACCTGGATTGTTCTTCGACCTACAAATTGGAGACAAGACGTGAAAGGCGCGCTGGCGGGGTGGTGATGGTGCCGGAGCGACAATGAATGACGATGAAGAGGGGGGGGAGGCCCACCGGGAGACGTCAAAAGGTCACCGCTCGGCGCGCGGACGCCCCCAGATCTGCGCGTCCCGGCTTCCAGAAGCCGCACAAGGACCCCGGGGAGGCGTGGCCTTTGTTCGTCGCCAGCGGCTCCGGAAGTGAGCCTTTCAAGCCCCTGGCCTGCGCGCAGACAATCGCAGCAGCGCCGAGTGCAGCTACATCAGCCTAGGCGCGCGCCAGAGCGGCCCAAGTGCGCCGGCTGACCTCCGTGTGCCTACCTTGTCGACGTACACGCTGCCGCCACCCCGCCGAGCCATCACGAGGGGACGAGAGGCAACCTATCTAGTGCTGCTCAATGTGCTCACTGTTGACAACTGTGGCTCACGCCACTCCTCGCCGTCTCGGGCTTCCAAATCCCTCAGCAAACGACGCTGCTTTTACATTCTGTGAGACACTGGCTGTGTCCGAATTCACTGCAACGTACACTCGTCCTTCAGTACCCACAATTCCCTTCATCACTTCATGACGAAGTTGGTATAATTTCAAACACCCGTCTTCGTTTCGCAATTTGCAACGCATATACGGAAAAGTGTTCAATTAATTAAACACATTTTCTTACTTTACTTCGGATTGTTTACGAACAACACTGCCCAGAAAATAGCAGGAAGTAGCTGCAAAACTGTTAAAAATAACTGAAAAATAAATCTTACAGTTTGGGCGTGTGAAGGGGATGTCGTTCGTGCCCTTGGATGAAGGGGTTATTTAAGGATGCATCCGTGCCCTTGCCTAGAATTCGGACAGCAACAATGTGACGTCACTGCCTCCATGCATTTTCTAGGACACGAAGCCAGGTAAGAGCCCTTGGCTGGTGAATTCGGGCGCAGCGTCACAATGATAAAGGATTCATTTAGTGTCACGCCATACTAAACACTTTTCCATTCCGTTACTGCACCGCGGTTTTTTGACCTTGTCTGTACAGCTGTTAAACACCGACAAGTAAACCGCGGGAAGACTATGGTAGTTTACTCAGCTGTAGAGAATACTCCTATTTAGCCTATTCTGGAATTCTGAAATTTTCGGTGTCTACATTATAAAATGTGAAAGTGAAATGTTGTTAAAATGAGAAAATGGAAGCAAATTTGTTACGCTACAGGAGTTCAATAGGTATGAGAGACGTATCCACCATCTTGGATATGGTTAAACTTTCTCTGTCATTTTTTGTTATATTCCCGCCATCTTGAATTGCAGTAACCTTGACTTTGTAGAATTCCTAAAATACGAAATATTCTGCAAATGCTCCAAACTGCCAAATGAAAAAAAGTAGAAAGTACCAAATAGCTTTTCCCATAATCTGTGGTATTGATTTGAATGTCAAGAATTTTAAATCCGTTGAAAATCAAGGAATTAAATTAAAATTATCGGATCATCCAAAAAATATTAAATTGCCAAAGATTCTCGGATAATTTTTATTTTTATTTTGCTTCGCTGCGTTATTCCATCGGTACCGAAGCCATAAGTATATACATTCGTTTCCATTACAAATAAAATATTAAATAAATTGGAAGAGGTTTAAAGAAATAAATAAGCATTAATGAAATGATGCTATAACAAAATATTCGAAGATATCGATGTAGCGTGCACTATGATAATGTTAAGATTCCATAAATAAATTGATATTTCCAAAAATGCAAACCTCTCTAAAAAAAACCCATAATTGCCAATTTTTCAAAAAAAGTTTACTTGTATTCGCTTACGTTCAATAACTTCGTAAACATTTGCGTTGACTCGACACTAGGCAAGTTCAAAAACTGGGGAAGCTCCACATATATACGAGTTCTTAAGAACCGATGAAAGTGAACGAGGTTGGAGCAGCGCCGGAATGCAAGTTCGGGGGAAACGGGATATCCCCGAGAAAACCCGCCGACCATTGGCATGGTCTGGCACGATTCCCACGTGCGAATATCCAAGAGCGACCCTGCCGACGAGACAACGAGTTTTGGGATCTAGGAACCAGCAGTTTTGCGACAGTATATGGACTAAATGTATGAACTTAATTTGAATTGAGAGAGTTAGGCGGTTTTTAACAACGAGGTCTTGAGAGCCGATGAGGGTGAAACGAGGTGAGAATGGAGCAGCGCCGGAATGTAAGGAGAAACGGGAGATCCTCTAGAAAACCCGATACCCACTTTCGAAAATGCGGAGTGACCCGTCGGAGGATTGAACTCGGTTCGCCTTGGTGGCAGGCGAGCAGTCTAAACGCTCAGCCACCATGGCTACGTTGTAGAAAACATTTTTCACTTATGTTGTAGTATATATAGATGATTCGGTGACAATGTATGGTTTTTGTTGCCCAAGAGTATTCTAAGGCAAGATAAAATTAGCCCCTTTCAGCGTAGTAATATTCTGTTATGCATATTTTTATGATTTTTTTTTTCAAATGTTTACTCGAATGACGCGTTACAGCTTTCCGGAAGTACTCGTATTCATGAAAAACGTTACTTTTATCCAGCGAGTCCCATTACTGCTGCAATTCTATCCATTTATGGTTTTTCTTCCCATCTTTGTGTTGGTGTGGGGGTTTTTTTTTGTGGGTGCCATTAACGTTTCACATTTCCTTACTCAAGTGTTCACCGCTGTGTCTCCAACCAGACCTACAGAGATAGTGCGTGTGCGCGCGCGTGTGTGTGTGTGTGAGAGTGTGTGTGTGAGCGCGCGTGTGTGTGTGCATGTGTTTGTGAGCGCGCGTGTGTGTGTGCATATGTGTGTCTCACTCTCTCACACACACACACACACAAGGACCAACAACCAGGTCATCTCTGGAGTTATTAAAGTATGCTCTCAAGGTACAATCCTGTAGTACCTAACACTACATGAAAGGAAACCGAAATTTGATTTGGTTGTAAAATCTACCTTCATTTGGCCAATAGGCAGCTGTATAGCATACAGCCGACAAGACAGGCAAGCTGGCCGACAGTCAGTTATTCAAATGTCACGTGGCAGAAATGCAGTTGTTCTACAGTCAGCTGCCCGGCACATCGTCTGATAGATACGCAACTGTTAGGCAGGCCGACTACCAAACTGCCAGCTCTTTGACAGCCAGGTGGATGACAGTCAGCTATTCGAAAGGTCATCTGGCAGAAATGCAGCGGTTCTACAGACAGCTATCCGACACATCACCTGACAGATAAGCAGCTGTTAGACGGGCCAGCTAGCCGATCTTTAGCTGTTCGATACCCAGCTGGATGACAGTCAGCTATTCAACAGGTCAACTAGCCGACAGACAGCTTTCCGAAAGGCATCTGGCATACATCCTGCCCTCCGACAGGTAAGCTGATCGGAATACATCTGATAGACCATTTAGACAGACATTTTGTCGAGAGGCTGAAGTTCATGATACACGTGGCAGTTTTCTTCTGTAAATGTGGCTAGTGGCGTGGCGTTTCCTTCGATGTGGGCGTACCCATTCGCCGATTGGCTGCGATACGCTCTGGGAACGGGCCTTGCGTCTCATTGGCTGCTGCATGCTGCGAAACGTTTTCTAACGGGTTAGGCTGCCATATTTAGAGCAGTTTACCAAGCTTCGATTGGCGAACGGCGTTCCAACATATTAACGGCAAGTGACGACAATTTTCCAGCGTGTGCGGTTGGAGTACCAGGTACAAGCGGCCACTTCACCTCTGTGTCCGTAAGAACTCTTGTAATTCGATCAAGTGGTCAGTCGATACCACCACAAGTCTTCACCGAACCCCTCGAGGAAAACGGTTCCAGTTTCCTGCCTGGTTACTTGTAGGAACGAGGGGAAGGGGGGGGGGGTGTTGTCGGTCGACAACTGCTTGTTGTTATCTCGCCGGGTGTTGTCGGACAGCGGTAAGAGGACACGGGTTCCTGTTTGCGCCTGGACGCGGCCGCGATAGAGCACACTGGTGGGGGTTTGTTGTGGGCTCGGTCATGCGCGAGGGACAGCAGGCCATCGCCCGCGCCGGGCCGTCAACGGGGGTCCTCGACTGACACTCGGCGCGCGCTCCGAAACAACACACTCTCTTCCACGACGTCCGAAACTCAGCTTCTACACACATCAAAAAAAAATTTTGCACCACCAGAATCTCTGAGTTACTAGGTTGCTCACGGTCCACGAGAAATTATGGGACGAAATTATGCACACTCCCTACAGAATACCACGCCTGACTTGAAGATTGTCTTATTGCAATGCACGTACTTTCACAGCGGATATCCTTCGTGTACATCCAATTACGGCTGCCGCAAAACATTTTTGGGCATGTGTAGTTGACAGGAAACAAGAGTTCAGTTCACGGCTGGGTAAGGAGTTCACGGAGGGAGGTATAAGCTGTTCACTGTTATTTGAGCACTTTTCAAATCAACCTATGAAAATTGTCACTGACCCTACCTGCACGCATTTTAACGGGCACGCTGAGTGGCATGCACCTAGTAAAGTTGGTAGTGACAGAGAGAAAGTACTTCCATCTCTTAAATTTGAATTAAAAATTGATACAAAACATTTGTAAACAATGGAATAAATAATTTTCTTTCAGGTTTTTTAGTATATGCGAGTGTAAGAATGATAAAATTTGTAACATATTTACTTTCCTAATAATTTCATAGTATCACTTAACTCTTCCAGTCACAGTGTCCTGAATATGGGACGTGGCCTATGAAATGGCTTTAATGGTCTCCACTGTACACGGTAGAAAATACCGTCCAATGAGAAAGGTTCTCTACGTGTGGGAATCATCATTCTCTGTGGAAACTATATTCCCTAGCCTTATAAACCGCTGTTGCCAGTAAGATAAAGCGCGGACGGATTTTTTTATTGGTTCCGATGTATGACAAAACGTCGTATCGATATCAATACAGTTCGAAACTAAAAAGTTGTTTTTTGCAAGGCCTAAAATTATAGGTTTATATTTGACTGAAAGGGTTAACTGGCGCATGAACAAAGCGATCATGCCTACGGCAATGTTAATGTTTCGTATGATAGAATAATAAACAGTGTGCTTACAAGTAGATCTTAAGCAAGGCTTTCAAAAGTACTCAGTTTACCGTAAACAGCACATAGAAGATTTCTTCCTCGGGTTCAGGACTTCGGGTTGTGTTTCACTTTCGCCTTCATAATGCGAAAGGCGATGGCAACCACAGGATAATCTTGCGTGTTCTCCTTTGTCTCTCTGTGATGTAGCCTTGGAAAAACCTAAGCAACGTTCGGGGTGAACATGCGTTATCGCCATTTCATAATAAAAAAACTTCATTGTGCGCAATTCTTCAATCAAATAATGCTGGAGTTTAATTACATGCAATTACTTACATTCGTGCAAATGAAATTTAAATAGTAATTATGTATATTGAGAATACTGACAGAAGTACCACTCCTCGTGTCTTGAATTTTAACAAGAGGCACCGAGATTTCAGTCTGCAAATTACTGCCACATGGCAAATTTTTCAAGTTTCACAAGCAATTATTTGGAAGCTAGTTGCCAAAATATTTTTTTGTAAAACTGCAAGTAATTTATTGTATCTTTACAACACACTGTTTTGTAAAACATGTTTATGTATCTTCCTGAGTATTGTAGACAAGTTTAAATTACTTGTTAGTTAAAATTCTTTGTTAGTGTTGTGCATGTTGTAAGATTTGCTATAATGTTTTGTAGTGTGATAAAAATTGTATTGTTGCTAAATAATTCCTTATAAAACTACAAATATATTTTGTAGTAAGTGACAGTGTTTTAATGGCTCGTCAATTCGTTGCTTTATGTGGGCAGCGCCATACTATCGTAGTCTTATAGCAACGTTCTTACTTCCATGGTTAAGTTTACCACTTTCAGGTAAAAGCGGAACATAGCCAGCCATAAGTTAGGTTAACACCCGACTTAATTAAAGAAACGGTTTTACGACTCATGTGAAGCTTTCTGGTTGAAATCGTATGTATCGAGAGTGATTCTGTAAATGATGGAAACGTGAGTTAATAAAAGTTAGTGACATTCTGAGTTTGCACAGGTTTTACGAAAATATTTCAAATTAATATTTATAATTTATAAGCAATTAACATACCATTTTGTAATTAGCGATTTATTTTCTGGTAATTCGTACTAACATTTAGAAGATCGGCGGGTTATACTGTCTCTTAATATCCTGGAGCAGGGGTGGCATATTAATAGGTATTTCGTGAAAAATATACAGTGACACACATTTGAAACTCTCATTTCATTAAAATTACAATGAACTAGTTTTAACTGGTATTTGCAGTATAAAGTTGCACTTCCATACATCTTGCGAAGAGGATTAATAACAAAATACTGGAGTATCCAATTTTATACAAAAAAAATTACCAGTCGTCAGTAATGTATATTGGACCACTACATGTATATGTATATATATATATGTATATATATATATCACTGGACTAGACTTGGGTTAAATTTCCGTGTGCAAGTCCTAATATCATTTCAATGCCTGCTGAAATCATATGTATTTATGGGGTTGCGCCAAATGTCCAATTGTTCACGCTTATAGGCCAGAAAACAGCACAATAAAACCCAAAACTGATACTAACTACTGAAATGAAAACGCCTCTATTGAATTGACGTCATAAAATTTTTCTCAGCTCAAAAATTTAAATTTTTCACATCTCTGCACTGCACCTAATACAGCGTGATTATAAATTCCCTAGTTATTTAAGTGAAAACGGCCGAAAATGACCCAAAGCTTGATGGCGGTAATAATCCCACACACACTGCTACACAGCACATTATATCACTCCCTCATGACCTTCTTCCATTTCAAATTACAGTTGCCAACATTGTAAGGACGATGGAAAAACGTTCGCCAGCATATGAGGTGTAATGGTATCAATCGCACGTCTAATTCAATCTTTCAGATCTGCAAGATCTCGAACCCTAGTTCGATCCATCAGCGATTTGATGTAGCCCTCACGCAAAGATATCGAGCGTGGTTAAGTCTGGAGATCCTATCCATCTCTCTGGAAATATTTTGCTCAAGAAATCACGAACAATGTTCCTAGAATGTGATGGTGCCCCATATTCTTGAAACGCGACGGATTTAATAACACCATCTTGCTGTAATTGAGGCACCAAAAACAGTTGTAAAATGTCCAGATACCTGTTTCCTGTAATCACTGCTTCCTTAAACATAAAGTGGCCATAAACATTTGCATTTACCTAAAACAACAACAAGATATTTTAGTGATTCCCACAAATGGATAGGGACTTTATAATCACTCTGTATTACATAGATACACGTTAACATTGTATTTGTAAATACTTTCCAAATAAGACGCCAATCTTTTGTTAAAAAGCTTGGGAAGGCTAATGCCATTGTACAAGATTACGTCATAAAATAAAATTTAGGACATACCAGAAGCTATTACTGAAAGTGGAATACATTGGAGATGGTAAAATCCTCCTGAGTGTAGCTACTGAACCTGGCGTTGTATGCTAAAACTTCCCCTCTGTTTGGGTTCAGGCACTGTTCCTTAGCATGAACCTGGTCTGTTCGGGTGATTTACAAGTATCCAGAAAAATGACAACACTGCCAGCTAGTCTGCCTCCAGCCACCTCCCATCAGCGAACTGAAGATTAAAACGTACATATGAGGGCCATTATACGTTGGCTTAGCGTCTAAAACGCTAACTAGAATATGCTTTCTCATACTCTTCAACCCAATTATTTATTCTAATTCTGGGTTGTTATTGCCTCCGTCTTACGTCGGTAGGTTTGGGAGCAAGGAGTAACTTTTCAATTAAAATCAACCCTAACCGGGATTCAAACCGATTGCTATACGGGTTCAGCTACTTCCAAGATAACAGCGGTGCGTTTACGCACTCTATGACTTTCATTTCCCAGTCCATTACGCAACATTCATGAATGTTCGCAATGTGAATGGAAACAATAAAGTTTTATCATGTACTCTAGTGTATTTGGTTATATTTAAGTTATTCAGAAGAATCGAATAACTCTGAAAACAGTTTAAACAGCAGTAAACATTTACAACCGTTATTAATACAGTCAATAATTTTAATGGCGAGGACTAAGAACTAATGGCAAGGGTATAAAGTAGAATTAATTAATTTAAAAAATGCCACGCTTATAGATAACTGGAGTATAAAGACTTGCTCTATCTGGAAGTGAAATAATAAGTGGGCACATCGACGGCAACCGCTCAATTAGGGCATGGAGATACCGTCGTAGCTACACCGCTAGTGATGGAGCTCAACTATGAAGCGCTTCGCCTAGCTCCTGGACGCACCACAGATTTCCTCGAGGTGCTCCTGGCATTCTCCGGGTTCGTGTAGGACGTCTCCTGGGCTCGCAGATAAGCGCCGGGGCCGCTCACCCTCTCCCGCGTCTGGTCAGCCGAGTTTAAATCTCCCATTGATCTCCAACAAAAGGAAGTCAATCTCGCCATCTTTATTTCAACTGCACGTTCCTTTTTTTTTTTTTTTTTTCAATTCCTCTCTCAATTCTCCCCTCCCCCCGACCACTTTTTTCTCTCCTCTTTCCAATCGTCCTTTTCAACTCGGGGAGCCCCGGCACCGCGAAGCGATCACTTCGCATTCAATCCCGGCGTTCTTTTCTCTTTTAAATTCCGCAGTCGTTTTCCCCCGCGCCGCAGTTGAGGTCCGCACCCGCTCGGCCATTGTCGGCCGGCTACAATGGCTGCAGATATATATCGTGTCCGCGGCACGGTTACCCAGAATACACCCGGGACCTGACTTGTTTCACGTCTGCCTTCCCCCGACAAAGGGACTATCGCCTTCCGCCTTGACTTCCGCTGTTTTCCTCGCTCTGGCTCGCCGGATAGCCACGGCATGTCTGGCTCTGCCGTCCTCACGCTGAACACTTCTTCTACAGAGCGTCCCACTCTAAGATTGCAGTACAGTGTGACTGGCGCGCACTGTTGCCAGATTACTCCAGCCTTGCGACGTAACTGGCAGGCTGAGTAACAAATGGGTGGCAAGGAAACGGCCTGATTAAGAGAATTTTATCTGTTTACGCCACAGACAACTCGTAAGAGAATCCACTCCTGCGACGCAAAGCTACGCGGCGCCTTTAAAACTAAAACCTGTGAGAAACCCTATAATTGTGATTGGACGGTGCGCACGCAACTTAGATTGGTTTTTTTTTATCAAGTTTCTTTACACTTTTTGGATTAAACCTTTGAAAAATCTCCCCAAGTATGACGTGTTTTGGTTGATTCCAAAATATGTCACGTATCATTGGCGTTGACGCCGCATTGCCCTCCTCAAGTGTCGGATAAAAAAATGGGGGGGGGGGACAAGCTCATCTCTTGATTAAGAGAATTTTAAAAATCCATAGCTGCATTTCAGTTTATTGGAGTACTTTTATTTTGCAAGGATTTTTCTCTCATTTCTTTATATTCTATTACCGTGCAAGTAGGCAGTAATACTCCACTGGCATCACGTTTCAAGAATTCAAGTGTGTGAACATGACAGAGGCAATAGTACCTTACCTTACCCTGATTCCTGAAAGATATTTCTACCTCCTCATGTCCTCTGCTACTCTCCGTTGCATTCTTTCTTGGATTTCGGCGTACATCCATTAGCCCGCCCCTAGCTTACGGCGGACGCTCGATCTCTTAATAATTTGCTTGTTCGTGTCCGGCCAGCATGAAGCCTCGTTGAGTTAGTATTCCAGGACCTGCACTGGAGTGAAGTCGTTGTGCGAATTGAATAGTGTGTCTTAATGTCCGGCTTGCAATGAGCAATACACATCGATTTAAGAGTGTAGCAAGAAGGTGCCAGACTATTACATCATTCTTTCATAAATGTGAAGAAAAAAATGGGAAACACTTCAATTATGTGTTTATATTTTATTAACAGAACTTAACAATGCAAACATGTACAATTTTGAATGTATAAATTTTTGATTGCTTGCTCTAAATATTACGAAAAAAATTATTTCAAATAAAAATTACTGCAATAGATTATAGCACCAACGTTCTGCATGCTTATATTACCTATGGTTGTCTTAATGAAAATTCACATTCAGTGTAAAGACTTATCGATAACAGATGGTAACACATAAATTATATATAATACTAACAGTACTCGATTATATTTTCTGTGAAATAACACGCTAAGATTTTCTCTTAAAACGTGGAGTCTACTAGTTCTTGCAATGCTGTATGGAATAAATTGTGAAAATTCAACCATTCTGTATGAATTGGAATAAAAGATAACCAACCCCCAAAATTGTAAGAAATGATTCAACAAACTGTTAGTTTTCTTCTCCTTTATCTCCGGGCTTTATTTGGTTTTCATTTTTTGTCAAACTGCCCATATCATATTTAATAATGGTCTCGTATAGCAATACATACTTGGCCTAAATATTGTAACATTATAAAATTACAGAATATAAAAAAAGCTCACCTAAAAAAAAAATTTCCTACATGCCCTATAAAATGCCTTCATCAAACAAGCCAAGATATACATTTTGCCTAGTTATAATGTTCTCATCGTGAGGTCCCTATCAATTCTCCCCCAAGACGAAAGAAAACCCCTTTTGTAGTCGGGAAACACGTTGACCAGGGTATTGAGGAACATCCCAGAAAGTTTCGTTGGTTCGAGTCCAGTAACATTCAAATCTTGATGACGTCGAAGGTAGCGTCGGACGCTTGCTAGACGCCATCCATACACGTTGGAAAAGAAAAAGGGTGGTATCGGCGGGGGAGGGGAGGGGGCAACTTCAAGCTTCCACGCCGACAGTCTGCGCTCGCCTGCCAAGCCACGCAGCCGCGTCGGTACCAACATCCACGACGACAAGTCGAACGGGTCACCGATAAGGTAAGCTTCAGCTCCCTCGTCGATCTATCCCCGTGTTAGGACGCACAATTACGTGCGCTGATATTAAGACTGAATGTACGGTGTTCCAGCACCGTCACAATAGATACACAACCAAAGGTATGCAAAAACAACTTCTGTGTTGACCTACTAATGAAGATTGTCTCATTTTCATCGCGATTAAGCAAAGCACAAACATCTCATTCCACAATGTGTTTATTGCGTAATTGCTGCGATACACGCATGTGCGTGATCAGTTTATCTTGTTCACCTGCGGGAGCAAGCAAATGCCTGAACGCAATAATAATGCTCGTGCATATTTCAAGTGCCCGTTGGCACATCCGCACACAACAGTCCACAAGGTGCTTTGAAATAGAACGTTCCACATCTGCTGATCGTTCAAATGTATACCCCTCCCTCTCTCTTCCTCAGCAAACAACCACATTGACAAGCTTATCTGAGCGTAAATGACAGCTGTGGAGGAGATAGTCTGCTTAGTTCAATTAATGATGTTTCAAGACAGATAAACTTGTATCAGTCGTAATAAATATCAGTGTGATATAAAATGACGTCTCACTAGTTAACATTAGTTGAACATTGGAAATAAAAAAGTGATAATATTTATCACGCTGTGATGCCTTCCGAGTGATTAGTGGAACGTTCTTTTATAATGAACTAAACCAAAAAGGGCAGATATGAATGGCAAACACATCTGTGGCTTGCGAGGAATTCGAATTCGGTATCTCGCGACACGATGGCAACAGAGGTAATCGCTGACTAGTAAATCTAACAACCGTTCGTTTGAACGTACTCACTTTATGCTGGTGGGCAATTCGGGAAACAGCTTATGAATTACAATAATCTTAAACCTAACACGTAGAAAATCTTTACACATCAATACCTAATTTCAGATTCCGACCCAGAACTTTCTGGCTGTAAGCTAGTCTTCCAGAGAAGTATGCCACAGATGTCGAATCGTCGGTACAGAAAAACTGACGTCAGAAATGTTACAATTGCAGACCGAAGAAATAAATGAAATGGCCAAATTTTGCTGAAGTATTGCCATATGAATAAAAGAACGTATCTAGTTACTCGCTATCATACCTAATCGAAGTAGCTGTAAAGAAGGCAGGAATTAAAATCATTGTGCAAATCAGATGTGAAAATTCTGTTCTTCCATCTCGTCTTTTGAGATAAGGCAACCTCTGTTTGGTGTGCTAGTATTCAGTTATATTTCGCTTCTAGTGAACAGCACTTTTTTATGGTTCCATCAATCGCAAATAGATAGCATAAAAGTACTTCTTGAATATCCAGTTTTCAATCCCAGAAAATTATATGAAATACCTCAACACCCCAATGTTTGTAAAAATAAAAGGAAGAAATAGGCTGAAAAAAGAAAACAAACAATAGCGATACAGAATATTTTATATAAATTTATCATGCGAAGTATTTGATTAACCTGTTTGCCAATGATTAAAAAAATAAATGCTATTTCTCTTGCCATTCACTAGTAGGTTTATTGTTATTACAATTTACATAATAATGTTATGTTTGTCACAAAAAAGATGTAAGATAGTGAGTTGTGAATATTCGCAATAGTTGTTTTTTTTTTTCAGTCGACCTCGTTTTGTGTCCGTCGATGGGTGAAGAGGCTCGCGTACTCGGTGCATACGTAAAGGAAACCAAACAAATTTGAGGCAAGATCATTCCCCGCCCCTCGCCTTTCCGTTTGTATTCCTGTTGCGACTGCATATTTATGCTCGAGAGGCTGATGTGATTCGCTGTATAACTGGGTTGCTGTTAAATGAGCAATTCTGAAAGCCCAGCCCGCTGTGTACCCTTCCACAGAAACTGTAACATTTGCCACTGCCATGGACCAATTATCCAGTATCCATGAGCAGATAAAATTACTCTGATCTTGTAAGGATTATTTTGTTACGCGCGGCTGCTTCGCCTCCGTAACCTTCCCCCACCACAGGACAACCGCATCACTACCCTGAGGATTGAATGGGGAGCTTCCATATGGGCCACGATAGCGCTAACGGGACTGATGTCGCTCATGTCCCTTGGAAGAAACAATGGCTTGGCATGCTCCATTCTCGGTTACTTCACACTTGGCTGAAGCCTTGCTAAAGTGTCCAGAATATTCCTTCGCATCGTGCAAACTACACTTAAATAAGTCTAGAAAGTTACACAAAAGGACAATTCACCGAATTCGTGCGCACTCAGTTGTAATAATATTTTGTATTAGAACAATTTATTACTGGATTCTACCAACACACGTGTTTTCTCACTGTTTTTATAAATATTTATCATCAATTAAATTTTATAATTTATAAATAAAATATTGGTAACACTTCAATTTAACGGAAAAAAGTATACTTTTATGTTAGCAGGGGTACAAAACGATTGTGATATATGGAATATTTAAAAAATAACTAAAGACGTTATGCATGGGGTGATTTTTCAAGGGGTTTGATTCAAAAAGTTTGGATAAACCGTGAATAGACTTGAGTTAAACTTATAATGGTAGAGTTAAGTCTCCATATTAACATACATGGTTAGGGAGAAATGAATCTTTTTTATTATTTTAAGTATGGCTTTAAGTTTAAAATATGTTTTTCAAAATATGTGGTTAGGTATGAAGGAAAGCGATAATGCTTTAACTTCACCACAAAAAATAAATACTATCATTATAATTATTATTGCGCGAATTTTCTGGTCATCACCTCCATCGGCGTATCTCGAGGCGCGAAGAACCTCGTGGGCCAGGTAATCTCAGCTATACAAACAGCAGCGTTCTTCTGTGTCGGCAGTCTTCAGTGGCCATTGGTGCCGAGTGCGTACGACAACAGGAGAAAGTGGTCCATGGCGAGTGCAGTGTGCGGCCATCGGGACGTCGGCCATCGGCGCAGTTACCAGCAAGCGCAAGTCAGTATGCGACCATCAGGCAAGCAGAGACTGGGATCGGCCAGCTGGACTGCAAGAAAGTGGGGCTGGTTTCGTAAGCCATTGACATTTGAACTATTTAATTTAATGTATGACAGTAGATATTTTGGTTGGCTGTTCATAACTAATATATGACTATTAAGTTATTGGAGACAATATAAAGACAGTTGTTAGGATTATGTGTGACATGAATTACGTTCACAGATAAACAGATTGTGTTAATAGTAAGAATAGGCAGCTGTATTTTGAAATTATATCTGTATACATTGTAAATAAATAAAGACATTAATTTCACTTCTTTATTTTACATTTTGAGACCTCCATCGCTTGCAAAATTTAATACGCCCTAGACCATTTTTAACATTATGTTACTGTAATGTGTGTAAAGAAAAACGAAGACCAATTCACCGGACTTACGTCGATGTTTTAAAAAAATTTCACTCGGCCGGTCCCGATATCATTTACGAGTTTGAGTGTTACAACAATGTAATATTTTGGGATGTGCTGTACCTGTGTCGAGCGTGCTTCTCGCAGACAGTAAGCAACGCGCCGGGTGTTTAGTGTTACCGAAACTCATACGCGAGAAGTTGCGACGGATTGTCACATTTCTCCGTACAAAAGTTTCAACAGTCAAGAATGATCGCCGATATTACCATACGTGGTGATGAAATGGGGCCCTCATCGGAGCATCAAGGTTCGCATCTAGCTGGAGAGCAGGTCGGTCAAGAGCTGATGGGAGTGGATGGCGTGTGGTGTGGCGATAGTCCCCCTCGCATATCCCTCCTTTCCCCATTCCAGCAGACAACTTTTCGGCCACCAGGTACGGTGGCATTTTTAACTGACCAATAAGAAGGGATATAAGGAACAAGTGTTTCTAGAATACAGGAATTTTGTATAAATATGCATTTTCGGGGCTTATGGAAGACAGAGAGCACCTTAAAGACATTTAGGGGGATTTATCCTCCTTACGATATAGCTTGGGAGGGGAGTAATGTAAGAAGGGAGAAAACTTGAAAAATATATACCCTTATACTGGTGGGTTTTAACTGTTTTAGTGGGAATTTTAAGATAATTGTTTAAGAATTGTAAAGGTTTTTCAGAATTTGTGCAAATTGTGTGTGATAACCCTGTTGGTTATAGAACACAGTTCTCCTTCATACACCACACTTACTTAAAGTTTGTTCAACGCCTCCTGGTGGTTGTTTTCTCTGCTTGAAGTGAAAATTAAAATGGTTAAGTATTTTGTAAAAATTAAAACTGAAGCGAAGTAATAATATATCACCTGTCTCATGCTTCGGAGGCTATCCGTTTCAAAGTGCGGACATTTTTACATGTCTTATTACTCACAAGGGAAACGCTCAAAACACAGAGCGCTGATTTCGTGTTTTGCATCGCAGTACTGGCAATAAGTCCCCTTCTTATGCAATGCGTCCTCTATCATGGGCACGGGAAACGAATAGATTAAGAAATTGAACTACTGAAATTTTGTTATTTAGCTACCCACACTACTGTTAGATAACATTAAACATTGAAGTCTTACAGTAGGCCAAAACACACAATAGAGAAGGAATGACGTCAAAGAGATGTTGTCAACTACTCCCAAGCAAGGTATAAATGAAAGTCATAATAGACGCAAAATAAATTTGCACCCGACGAATAGCTGTTCCTAGCTGCGAGGATTTTTTTTTTTTATTGCAGGAACCGGTCCATATAAATACATTATTTGGCATTTTGTTGTGGTTTATTTTGGTGCGTGTATCTTCCGACAATGTTAAGTTCTACGCGCTCAGATGTTTATGTAGGCACATAGTGTTACCGTAATTTTGCATTAATTGTGATGTAAATATTTAGTGTTAATCCTCGAACTAAATTAAAAAAAGTCTGCATGTTGTTACGAATGTAGCACAGTGTGCATTTGGCGTAATATCAATTCGAGACTTGAGGACCTACCATTTAATGTAATGTGTTAGACTCCACAGTCCTCAACGTCCTGGAGCAAGGGTAAATTGGTAATGGGCTGCTCCATCTGAAATCTTCTTTTTTTTCCCCTGCTCAGCTCGGTCTCACGTTATTCCGTGAGTCATGCAAGGCTTGTTGGATAACAGCATGTCCGATGGACCACGCTTCATTAAACACGCCACTTCATTAAACACGCCTTATATCCAACAAAAAAACATGCATGAAAACAAGGTGACGTGATATCTGGTAAATATTTAAACTTGCTAAGATCTCTGAAAAAGTAAACAATTTAAGACAGTTGAGTTCTGTTGACTGCGGGTGAGAAAGTTCAATAGGATTGGCAGTTCCTAATGGAAGTTTGTCTGTTTGTGTCACACTACATTACAACGTAACGAAACGTAACTTGTTACGTGATATTATGACATAACTAACTAGGGAGGAATTAAATATTGCTAACTTCCAATTACAATTTTGCAATTGAAGGATATACATATTATTAAAAATATATTTCTCGGAATTTTCTGTAGCCAAATGTTGGAAAATTCAGTTATTTTTTCTTTGAAAGACGTTCAGGCGTGTATACGTTTTTCTACTTTCCCAAAAGTTAAACAGAGTAGTTCTTTTCCCCCACATTATGGAAGATTCTGAACCAATAACAAACCCGAAAGAAATAAATATTTGGGACCTCGTTTGCAGGAGTGGAGGAAGATATTCGTTAGGTCAGTGACAACGTTTAATTGTCAGACTACAACGAGCGTACCAATTGGGGTTGTTGAGAACATGTACCGGCTACACGGACACCAGTTTTGACCCGTCATCTGATAACGCCACCCATACTGGTAATCGGAGGAGCATGGTTCGAATCCCTGTCCAAATTAGTATTTCCAACCTATAGCATGTTGTAAAAAAACGTGAAGTCAAGTCGAGAGTTATGCAGGCATCCAGGCACTTTTAGGGACCAGCGATGTGAGATGTCATTTCGCTGATAATTCACACATAATTAGACACTGTTTGTGTGTCAATCGACGTTGTATTTAAGCGTCAGATTGTGCGCCGATAAAATTGAACAATATTTGGGGAGAGAGCTGTAGACTACCTGAGTGTGATGAGTAACATACGAGTAGCACACAAGCTTGGTTTGTAAAGGGAATCGGTTGGTCCACGTCATTTCTGATGTGTGGTATAAAATGAAGTATTCACCACATGAAAATATCGGTATTCGGATTGGCCAATGATATGGCCGATGTCATCATTGTGGAAGGCCAACATTTTTTTTTTACAACCACCGAGGCTGCTAATGTATTCCAACCGCAAAAAATAAAAAGGAGTAGCAAGTTTTCCTTGTGGATGTGGATTTTACGTTGAATACTAGTGCACTTCATTGTTACATAGCGTTCTAATGAACATCGTCTCTTCGGGTCCATGAATCTTGCCGGGATCATACTATCAGATCCGGCCTCTCCGTAGCAGAGGGAGGAGGTAGAATGTTTGTAGAGCAGCGAGCCAGAAGGCTGAGCTGCGCNCCGGCCTCTCCGTAGCAGAGGGAGGAGGTAGAATGTTTGTAGAGCAGCGAGCCAGAGATGACGAGGGTGAAGGGAGACGGCAGAAGTTGGGGGCCGGGTCGTCGACGTAGAGACCGCAGGCTGCCCCTGGTTCCCGCGGCATCTCCGTCACGTCAGATCGGCCACGACGCCTGCGGTCGGCCCAAGTCGCCCTTTCTTCCTCCTCGCCCTGTGTCCGGAGCACGGCGGGGAGATTTCCAATTACCTCCATGAGGGCGCGCGTGCGGCGGACACGCCTCGGGTCTCAGACTGCAGGCGCCTCCGCCCTTGGTCAGCCACCCCCGAGCCGCCGGCCCCAGCGGGTAGGAAATGGAGTTCTTTTACACTCCCGCGCCTCAGCTGCAACTGTCGTTTTACAGTCAAATGGGGCGGCGCCACCGGGTGCCTTGCAGCCTCCAGCACCTCCCTGCCTCACGCCGTGTACACTAGCTACAGCACTGCCATCAACTGTGTCTGGTAGACGACACTTGTGAACATTTCATAGCCGGCCGATACTCTGCTATAAGTTTGAATTAGTGAAAGTAATACTAGTTCAGAAAATTACAGAAAATTGTACAAACGAATGCAGTTTTAATCTTGGGAACTTTGCGAACTTCTAATAGTTTAGGTCTATACTGATTCCCGCTTACGGTAAGCTTGTAAACTACGATTCACATGTTGCTAGTGTGTTATTACTGTTTCTCCAATAAGAACATACGAAATATGTAACTTTCAAGTCACTCTAATGTTAGCAATAATGACCCCTTATTGAAATTTATGAATTGGCGGTATCACAATTATTGCCCACATAAATCACTTTTACAAAAACTTTTGGTTCAAAGGTATTAAAGCGTGATACGCAAAATTGATTTTCCTTGTCTTCTACACATTAGATTTAGTTTGCTTCTATACAACAATTAATGTTGTAAGGCTATCCTTTGCTAGGTACTAATATTATTCCATTGGTTTACAGCCATATTATATTTAATGTTGTTTTATTTTTGACATATTCACTCTAATATCTTGACCCGTTTTTTTTTTTTGCTACAAGAACAGCCCGTTTGCCGGTAGGTAAATGAGAAACTTTTTTTTTTACAAAAAATGCGGGCGTTGCCTCTGTTTATCGTGACGCAAAACAGGATGAGTATAAAAGAATACCCCAACTTTCAAAGTCTATAATATCAAAACCAAACAACCTACAACCTTGATTGACTAATCAAATGAACCGTGGAACCGTGAAAGTTGTTTATCATACATTCATAAATGTTCAATGTGACCAACATGAGCAACGCGAACGACATCTACGCGATAATCAAACTCATTCCACGCTCTTGTCAGCATGTATGGTGTTACGGTTTGGATGGCGTTCGTAACTCTCGGTTTGAGGTGGTGAGGGGGAAGCGAGCTCGCATTCGACACGTCAATGTGAAGGGGACGTTCTGATGTTTCCTTCAAGTGCCCAGAGATAACACTGGGAGCGTCTGTTGTCGCACTATGAGCGTGTGTTGTGTTTTAGAGCAGCACGATGGCGACAGAACAACAGAAGGCGTTCTGTGTTATTCAGTTTTCTAAATGCGAATCGGTTACGACTGTTCAACGTTAATTCCGTCGCAAATACGGACTGCTTGAGATGCTATGTGCATTAGTATAAGTTTCCGAAATTTTATAAGCACCGTATACAAATATTTCATTTCTTGTAACTGAAGTAAGAAAAGTACCAAATGCCCAACCAAACGAGAGAGAAGAGCATTCTAGCGTGTCTGGAATGCACGTTTCTAAAATAGGCAAAGAGGAGATGGCAAAAGAACTCGATTGTGATTGCTGTTACAAAACTTCATACTTCATTAAAAAATGTAATTCTTTTACTTCTGTGCTTGAAAGCTCACGCACTGAACTCACGACAAAGTCATACACACGACTGATCTGGACTGCACGAAAGGTTGTATTAAATATGAATTATTTCTAAGGCCATCTGTAATAGAAGCATCTAAGAAAATTTTCCTTTGCCGTTTTCTCTTAACAGTTCGACATGCCCGAAGCGTAGTGTAAGTCACGCCTAAAATATCGAACGAAATGATGGATAAAGAATACAGATTGGCTCCTTGAAAAATGAATATGCAGATTTGATGCCTGCGTTCAAGCAATGATACTTGTGCGGGGACAACTGTTTTATGGCGTAGTCCTGTTAAGAAATATCATAGGAAAAATTTTGACGCAGACACGCCCAGTGTTGCACTTCTGTGCTTAAAATAGTAAAACAGTATAACTGGAATCCTAGTTTTTTTTTCGTGGTAGGAATATGAAATTTTAAGGGCATTCCCTACAGTCCATTCTCAATTACTTACAACTTTTCAGGAGCCCTGCTAAAGTTATACTTCCAGGATATTCCTCCGCCCAATGCAAACAAAGCTTAACCAAGTCCAGAAAATTTCACCAAAGGACTACGCACCGAAGTCGTGCTCACTCAATGTAAGCATATTTTTAATAAGAACTATTTCTTACTACACTGTAAAATTTTTTTTGTAATTTTACACTAAATGTATGTGGCAGCAGTGTCTCCACTGACATCGGTGTAATTTTATACCTACATATGTTAATGTTTTTTACTCTGCGTCCAAGTAAGTTTATCCTAAAAATTGGAAAAATAGCATATACTTTGTACAACTAACTTTACAAAGAATAGTGTAAAATTACTATTACAATGTAGCAGGAAATAAACTGCAACATTCGTGTACTTTCTCTCCACGGCAAGTAAATCTGCACAGACATCGCAATTGTAATTTCACCGCTGTGTAAGACTTATGTGTATTTTCTCACTATAAAAAAAGTAAAATCGCAGATTCACTGTAATCGTGATAACACAATTTCTGTACAGTTTTCACTGTTTTACTAAGAAATTTTACCGTCAGCAAATTTTCTTTTACATCTGCGTTATGTTATTTCACATATTTTGTTTGTATATTTTTACAATTCTCATATTATTTTACTCTGTTTTGTAACTTGGTAGTTTAACAGAGTTATAAAATGTTACCTCCAAAATGTGGGTAACAATTTACTTCAGATATAGAATAGAAAGTAATATACAGAAGCCAACATATTCCATCAGNCCTCCAAAATGTGGGTAACAATTTACTTCAGATATAGAATAGAAAGTAATATACAGAAGCCAACATATTCCATCAGTGGGAGTTAAGTTTTGCTTTTGAACACACAAATGGAGTTCGAAGAAGTTCTACTCCCAACCGCTAGATCACACGCTTTAAACAAATACTTGTAGTTATATTTGAATTCATAGGAAGATTAGCGAAATATTACAAATATTTTATTTGTTTTTAGCAAATTAAACATAAAAGTTTAAAATTACCAAAAATGTGTATGTGTAGATATACGCTCACATATACTCCAGAATGCAATGCAAGTTTACACACACACGGTCATTGTAAAATTACACTACTGAAGATGTACAACTATACTGACATTGAGTGTTCATACAAATACCATGTAGCAGTAAAAATTCACGACTTTTAGTGTTCCTACGAGNTCAACTATACTGACATTGAGTGTTCATACAAAGACCATGTAGCAGTAAAAATACACAACTTAATGTTTTAATACAGGCAGTGGGTTTCTTTTTACACTTACTTCAGAATGTTTAAATTGATACCAACATTGTGTTTATTAAGCCATACATGCATGTATTTTCACCAAAGACATGTAGTACTCTCTGTAATATTAAGAACATATCTGTAACATAACACGTACTGTAGTTTTTTTTACAAATTACACATACAAAATATAAAAGTACCAAAAATTTGTATGCGNCCTCCAAAATGTGGGTAACAATTTACTTCAGATATAGAATAGAAAGTAATATACAGAAGCCAACATATTCCATCATCAGTGGGAGTTAAGTTTTGCTTTTGAACACACAAATGGAGTCCGAAGAAGTTCTACTCCCAACCGCTAGATCACACGCTTTAAACAAATACTTGTAGTTATATTTGAATTCATAGGAAGATTAGCGAAATATTACAAATATTTTATTTGTTTTTAGCAAATTAAACATAAAAGTTTAAAATTACCAAAAATGTGTATGTGTAGATATACGCTCACATATACTCCAGAATGCAATGCAAGTTTACACACACACGGTCATTGTAAAATTACACTACTGAAGATGTTCAACTATACTGACATTGAGTGTTCATACAAATACCATGTAGCAGTAAAAATTCACGACTTTTAGTGTTCCTACGAGTATGTAGCAGTAAAAATACACAACTTAATGTTTTAATACAGGCATTGGGTTTCTTTTTACACATACTTCAGAATGTTTAAATTGATACCAACATTGTGTTTATTAAGCCATACATGCATGTATTTTCACCAAAGACATGTAGTACTCTCTGTAATATTAAGAACATATGTGTAACATAACACGTACTGTAGTTTTTTTTACAAATTACACATACAAAATATAAAAGTACCAAAAATTTGTATGCGTAATTTTACACTTATTTCTTACAGTGTAGATATTACTTACACAGCTAGTTTCTGCCTGTTTTTGTTCATATGTATTACAAATTAAATATTATAATCTTTAGAAAAAATATACATAAAACTTTTGTTTATCTAACAATGCGGTTCTTTCATAGTAACTCAAATATAAAACGCTTGTGCTGTGACATATTCATGAAACAACTAATCACAATAAGCATGGGGTGATTTTGCAAAGGTTTGATTCAAAAAGTGTGAAGAAGCCACGAATAGAATATAGTGAAATATTGTTAGTGAAATCAGTGTTTGCTTGTACACGCGTATCTCAGTAAATAAATGGCCTAGGAATAAGTTTTTTTTTTCAAGGGAGATAAAACACTTTTATATACATCCGCTATATTTTTATTTTATCCTAGCAAATATGTTATAATAAAAAAAAGTGAAAGCAGCTATAAACAGCATTATTTAGGCCTTTCCTGCGCGTTACCATAAGGGAAAATATTACGAAGTGACATCTGTAGTTTAATCCATTGGCTTGTATGGCATGTAATAATATCCTATGGCTACAGATATAATTTGCGAGAAATTCAGATACCTGAATGCACAGCACAACCTTTTTTCGGGGAGGGGGGGCGTCGCAATGCTTCCATTTACGGCCAGACGTAATCTTGAAGCGTTTACAATATTTTTTTAGTATTTACCNGTTTTTTTTTTCAAGGGAGATAAAACACTTTTATATACATCCGCTATATTTTTATTTTATCCTAGCAAATATGTTCTAATAAAAAAAAGTGAAAGCGGCTATAAACAGCATTATTTAGGCCTTTCCTGCGCGTTACCATAAGGGAAAATATTACGAAGTGACATCTGTAGTTTAATCCATTGGCTTGTATGGCATGTAATAATATCCTATGGCTACAGATCTAATTTGCGAGAAATTCAGATACCTGAATGCACAGCACAACCTTTTTTCGGGGAGGGGGGGGCGTCGCAATGCTTCCATTTACGGCCAGACGTAATCTTGAAGCGTTTACAATATTTTTTTAGTATTTACCNGGGGGGGCGTCGCAATGCTTCCATTTACGGCCAGACGTAATCTTGAAGCGTTTACAATATTTTTTTAGTATTTACCGTAAGCATAAAAACCTATATTTGAGTGTATTTTTATTTATTAATGTTAGCATCTGTTACAGCGCGTAGGCCTGTGTTATCGTTACGGTGCATTTTCGTATTGTTTACGTTTTTCTCCTGCAAAACATTTTTTTCCCGACATTACATCAGAAACCAATATTCTCAGCACGGGTGCCGCAACATGCCTTTCTCGCAGATAGACGCAAGTAAAGGCACGTACTACCTTCGTCGTTATATTCTTGCGCACTGGCGTCCCGCGCATCTCAACAGCGCAAAAGAAGTCTTCTCTGCACAGGATGTAGCCTACCCCGCTCCCCGCCTTGCTACGTAACTACCAGTTACACCACTGACTGCACTGTTGAAGAAATTCCCCCTCGTTATACGGGAAAGTGCCGGTAAAAGAAAATACCATTATTAAGAATCAATAAATCCACTAGCAAGCACTGTTACAATCCTAATCGTCACAACAAATACAAACAAACGCTCAAGCTGTACTTTCGAAAGAAGGCAATCGAATGAGTCGCCAAACCAATAGATGCCTATACGGTTGATTCAACTAAATATTTTGTTGTCAATCGAATTTCTTTTGGGCAAACGTAGACGTTTCGTTAATTCAATTAAGTATTTTGTTAGACGATAAGCAATAATTTTGTAGCTTTTCAAGTTTTGTTTACTTAAGAAAGTATTTTGTTGTGGCAACAAAATATATGTTTGGCCCTACACAAACAACAATTTTGTTGGCTGGAAGAAACCTTTCTTCCAGTGCAGTAATTTTTTNAAATATATGTTTGGCCCTACACAAACAACAATTTTGTTGGCTGGAAGAAACCTTTCTTCCAGTGCAGTAATTTTTTCCCCAGATCACCGCTGCCATCAGCGTGTGCAGAAAAAAATTAATTTCTCAAGTGACAGTCACACTTGGGAAAAGTTTTCCTCTGTTCTGAGGGCCTGGTGTTCCTACGTGAGTTGTTTCCATAGGAATGAACAGAAACTGCTATCAAGAAATTGATAAGTTGAAGACAACATCCACAATGTTATTCAGTGGAGAATATGTTGTCCGTGGTAAGTGAGCACATCGCAAAACCCTGCTTGACTCTCCCGCCTACCTGACGCTTGAACTGCATTTCCAGGTGTTTGAAGTACTCGTTTTTTTCACCTAACTATTAAACGTGCCTCCAATGTTCTTACCCACGGAAAGAACATACACTTCATACGAGGGCTGTTGAGCGCCTTCAAGACTCACGCACATTGGAAACACCATTTCACAGCACTTCAAAATAGCTAAAAACGGCACTTTCAAAGCATCGTATCTCGAAATATATAGTAAGATACATGACACTACATTGAAACTTCCTACAGGCTTTACATCGATAAAATAATAGGGTCACCGTTGATAGTTGTAATAGTAGTAAGGCACGTCAGTCTTTCATCTGGCCGGGCTGGAAGCACGGACGCTTTCAGTAGTTTGATTTCTAACGCTGAGGCTGCCCCTATGCCGGTCGACTCGCTGCTGCTTCGAAGACTCACTTGACGTCAGGCGCCGAACCTGCTACGTATTTTTCACCGTAGACGAGGCAGCATACATCGTGGTCTTCTAGAGCTGTTCCAGACTATCTGCCAAAGGTAGGAAAAACGTCCACAGCTGAATGTTATAACTGGCAAGAGAAAAATACGCAACGAGACGTACTTGTATAGGGAATTGAAGCTCTTGAAAACGAGACGAAAACATATCGTCTCAGTCTCAAACACGGAAAAAAGCTGCAGGTAGGCGGGAGCCTAAATATAAACTTATCTTCTCATTACGGATCCAGTTACGTAAAAATTTACATTTCCATTGCTCTATTCTCTTTATTCATGCACCAGTCAAGTGAAAACGCGAAAGTGTTGAGGGGCCTATGTTACTGATATGTCAATTTGTACTCTAATGTACATCAAAGTAAAACTGTACCACCTTTATCTGCAATAAACAATAACATTACACTCGCAATGCGAAGTCAAGACTAGTACATATATATTACTTAATTCGTGGCCATCTTACTGGAAGCCTTCATCCCAGTGTGTACGGTAAAGGTTACTTCTACCACAGGTCGGGAAGATCAACGTTAAAAGTTTGGCAAAAGGGAAATTTTCGCAACTCGGTAAGCGCTAGTGTCGGCAAGGTACCAGATTTTTTCTATTTTATAAGTTAAAAAATAACGTTCATGTAGCTTAGAATTTAAATTAAAAGATATCTTTCGTAAAAATGCGCACCTGGCGGTGAAAATTTTCCCAATGCCAAAGTCACCTATAAGGAATCTCATTTTGCTCCTAACCTGAGGAGAATTAACCTTGGTACGTTAACGTATATGCAGTTCACGAGCAGTAGTTTTCTTTTTTTTTTGTCAACGGTTTATTTCAAAAGTACTTACGTCACTGTGAACAGCGGATACGCATTTATTGTTCAAAAAGTTTATATCGAAATCCAGATATGCAGAGTAATCTGTCATAAGCACGGCGACAGGACTGCAGGATTCAGATATACTTTACCATCCACGTTCCAAAATTCAAACGTCATCTCATCACGTGCCACGCTTCAAACATATGTTATTTGAACATGCCTCGTTGAAACTGCGAGAACG
This sequence comes from Clitarchus hookeri, assembly GCA_002778355.1. Classification (NCBI taxonomy): domain Eukaryota; kingdom Metazoa; phylum Arthropoda; class Insecta; order Phasmatodea; family Phasmatidae; genus Clitarchus; species Clitarchus hookeri. Next base: position 124,167 of record NQII01000020.1, read on the forward strand.
ATACAGATATTACGGAAAATGTTGTGTGAAAAAACACTTGCTTTGTAACAGAAATAAGAATGGCCGGTTGTAACAACTATTTTTTTTAGCTGAAGCTAAAATCTTGAAGAGGACCACAACAGCGATATGTTATTATTGTTTCACGCGTGCTTCTCTGCATTGCTTCCCTTGCCCCGTCCCACTCGAACGAGCGAAAGATTGTCTCAAGTCTACGATAGTAACCGGAAGAGCGCGCGGAGATTTACAAAAGCAACCCACCACGTGTTCCAGATAAGCTTATCGGATCTCGCGTGCTCCCGACCTTGGTCGGATTTAAATTTCTATTTTTTTCGATACAAGAATGTTCTGGTCATTGTCCTAGCCTCTCTCTGCGAGACTCGGGGTACGGGGAACATTCCAGAACGGCCCAGCGAGACTACTTAAGCCACGACGGGCCTCCGAGAGTGACTAGCGGGAGTGAAGTCTGTGAACTGCGAGCATCGATGCAGTGGAGAGAGAAACTGGCGGGCGGGAATACTGAACTGGTTGCCTGAGTGACAAACCTTCGGAATGATGCCAATAGACAGACTGAATGTGTGTAAATAATGAGCGTGAGTTAAGTGATTGTAACCAATATAGAAACATTGGCAAGAAATTAATTGTTAGACTTTAGATAGACAATAAATATTGCTCTCGCTGAGAATAACAAGAGTAATAGTGGAGATAATGACGTTTAGTGTCGTAAATATTAACTGTGTTAATAAATCTAAATAAAATGTATTTATTTCATTTTTATTAAAACCTGCATCCCTCGCGAACTCGGGTACGCCCCTGGCTTCTTGTAACAGTATTACCATGTAAACAATATTTACATGATACTTACAGCCAGTCGGACTAGGCCTACTACCACTATTATTAGCAGGCTTGGAGGGTTATATGTAAGTATATATCTTTAGTTTCTACATACAGCCACACTTGTTCTCTCTGTAGAAAATATACGTACTATCAGCAACGTCCGCCATGTTTCCCGCATGTGAAAATTCGCACTCTGTTCTCTAGGGATCGAACCTGAGTTGCCGTAGAGACCATAGGCCGCTCCATTCCTCCCTTCTTCCCCCCCTCCACCCCTTCTCCCCATCAACCAAACACAGCTGAATAGCGCCCCGACAAAGAGTATTCAATATAAAGAGGTAAAACAGCCGTTTATCTAGCGAACTTCAGTCACAGAGTAGATATGACATACAGACGAAATGGCATGGCGGTCCCTTTGATGTGGCCTTGGGCGTACCCATCCTCTGATTGGATGCGTGGCGAGACTCTGGGAACGGGATTTGTGTCTGTTTGGCTAATGCGTGCTGAGAAAGTTAACTTGTCGGCTGAGCTGTCGACTGACGAGTTTATTACCAGGTGCCAATCGGCAAACGGCGTTCCAACATTTTGCTGGTCAGTGACGCCATTCTGTAGGTGTGTACGGCTGGAGTTGGCGAAATAAACTGCTGTTTCACCTCTAAAGTATTCTGTGCTCCAGCCGCACGCGCCAGCAAAATGGCGTCACAAACCAGCAAAATGTTGGAACGCCGTTCGACAATCAGCGCCTGGTAACATGCTCACCGTAGCCAATCAGACACAAAGGCTCGTTCCCAGAGCCTCGCGCAGTCAATCAGCCAATTGGTACGCCTACATGAAAGGGACCTTTTGGCATTTCGTCTCTGCGTGTATTCTGTGGCCCCGGTAGGCCTACCGGATGTTACGAAGTGCGCGTGTACACGCGAGTAATTCTAAACTCGACGAGGTCTCATCGACCTTGTCGGCGGTGAGGGAATCTCCCCTCGTTTAGCCGTGCTCATCCACGTACCNCAAATACATCGCCCGGAGATATGGCCGTATGTTAATATCATTAGCGGATGCTCATCGGGGCACATCATCGCGCCAGCGGGCCTTACGTTTTACATCAATGGCGGTGGTGATTTACCGCCATGTGGGGCTTCCTCTTAGATGGCAAGCCACTGTCTGCGACCTAATCACGCGCGTTGCTCACTGCGCGAACGAGTTCCGAGTGCTTCGGGTCATAAAGAAGTATATTCTCACGCGCGGGATACAGCTGTTGGAAGAGAAAAGCTTCAAGTGAATGTAGCCTACAACGTATCGAATGCTACCCTCCACCTAGTTCATTTCGTAATAGATCACTACAACAATCATATACATTTTAAATAGACGGGTACGCTTTTCATTGATAATTCTTGCGTTTAAATGCGACTCATACCAGATGTCCAAACAAACAAAATATTACTACACAACTCACTCACGTCTCATTATCTTTAAATACTACAGCCACACAGGAAAAAAAAAATAGTCACATTTCTTAGTGGCCCAGGTTGTACAGCCAATGCATTATTCAACTCTTTATTCGCCACAATCAGCATTAAAGAGATAACTTGCGAATTACAGATCTTCTGTGAATAAATCTTTGGCAAGCTAGAAATCAAATGTATGCTCTTCTTTTACTGACTTTCCAAACCGGAGCACATGCAGTTTATTCACCATGCACTGGAGAAATTATTTAAGTCTTTCAGTAATGAACCCACGAGTTATGTAGTATTTAATCACATGCGCTACAGAGAAGAATTTTAGTGAACTCTTGCCGCAGCAGTTGNATGCGCTACAGAGAAGAATTTTAGTGAACTCTTGCCGCAGCAGTTGCCAATAAATATTGTAAATGGCAGCGGTTCGAATATTCGAAGTTCTGTGAATTATGGACCCTCGAATTTTTCTAGAATTTTTATCACAAGTTGTTGGTACCACAGTATTGGCATAAATAAAATAATGATATGGGCCTACACAAAATTGAAACATAGCTTCTATTCTGAACTCGTGCCGTACCTCGGGACAAAAAAAAAAAGCAGTCTCAATATCTTGTGGCATTATTTTCCGTTTGTAAATAATCACGGGTGGAGGGAAATTGGTACCCATTTGACAGCACGGAATACTGTTGTTTACACTTCGTTCCCAGCTTGGCGCTATTAGGCGACGACGTGGTGTTGTTGCCCAATTTTTGCACCATTTAAAACACGGATTCAACTTCGCAGGACACAGTTTTTGCAGATATATTTTGCTCAATGTTTCCAACTAAGTCAAAAAATTGTTTATTCATTTCTCAATTTAATTTTTTACCACAGGCCACTGCAATATATACCTACGCTAGAACCCCGAGCCAACATCATGTANCATTTCTCAATTTAATTTTTTACCACAGGCCACTGCAATATATACCTACGCTAGAACCCCGAGCCAACATCATGTAGTATAGTCTCTTCGCGGTTACTTCACACTTTTTTAATTAAACCTCTGAAATCTCACCCCACGTATGACGTACTTTGGTGTTTCCTAAGTATATCACGTAGGGGACACCGAGGATGGTTTCAACTTTCGTTATAAATAATTATGAAACCTTTCGATTTTTGGTCAAACAAAGCATGGTAACAGAAAACCTTGTGTGCTATTTATGACACATCAGAGCTTTAAAGTTTCTAAAGTCATCCATTTTTTAAAATATGTGGTTCAAACTAAGATGAGGCAGAATTTTACAACCATCCCCATGGCGGGGTTGATTGTAACGGCACTTGGCGTTAATTGTAAAGATGCATAAATGAATTCATTTTATTTTTAAAAAAGTTTTGCTTTACATGGAAACATTATATGTAAACAAAAGTATAATGCTCTATATTAAAAGAAACATTTGCTTAAAAAATGGTAAATTTCGTTCTTTAGGCAAATAATTTTTTTCAGTTTTAAAATGCTTTTTTAAGATTCACATACATAGGTAACAAAAACACACTTCCTATCTCATATGNAATTTTTTTCAGTTTTAAAATGCTTTTTTAAGATTCACATACATAGGTAACAAAAACACACTTCCTATCTCATATATGAATTGTAATACTACGAAAGATCTGTTTCAGCTAGAAAGATCCAGGAATCCGTTATAAAAACATCCAAGAAAATACAAATGTGTCTAAAAATATTACAAACTAATAAAGCTTAAANATCCAGGAATCCGTTATAAAAACATCCAAGAAAATACAAATGTGTCTAAAAATATTACAAACTAATAAAGCTTAAAATAATATATTGAAGAAGGCTCTTGAAAATTGTTCTTACTTAACTTAGTCATAAATCCCATCTGACATGCAGTTATGGCATATGTACTTCGTTGACTTCTTCACATATGAAAAATGTTTCCAGTGCTTGCAGTCTATGCATTGTACCCACAGGTTTACTTTTAGAAAACGGTTATATGCAGACTAAACACACACAAGCTTCGTCATCTTATTCGAATTTAAATAAAGTTATTTTAAAATATCTCTTAATTTTATTTTCAGGTCTGATGTTGCATTAACTTTCTTATTTTTTCCTGGGGGTTTGCTCTTGGGAATTTTCCTCTTATTGTATTCATTTTCTATAGCTTGCTTCTCAGGGGTGTCTGTTAGCACGGCACATTTATGCCGGACTTTCTTCCTTGTTGTTTTGCTTGTCCCCGATTTAGGAAATGGTAGCACTGATTCAGGTGAAAGATGACGTTTTGATGTTACCACTTCACAACCAGATGGCTTAGGTTGCGCTACTTGTGTTGACGCCCGACGTTTCACAAATTAATTTGAATTGTCATCGTGTGTAGTTTTGCATGCATTATTTTCCTGTCGGAATTCAATGGTATCGGAAATCTGTTTAGATTGCTATCCACCACAGAACTATCAGATGAAATGTTTGCAGTTGGAGTCGGCACAGAAGTTTCATGAACTAGAGTGTTCGTTGCTGGATTAAGCAAAGAATACATCTTAACTGAAATGCTCGCCACGTGATTTGGCACAGAAGATTCATCAACTGAAGTTTTCGATGCTGGATTAGGCAAATAAGACACATTAACAGAAGTTCTCGATGCAGGACTCGGTACAGAAGACTCATCAACTAAAGTTTTCGTTACTGGATTAGGCAAAGAAGACACATTAGCTGAAGTGCTCGCTGCAGGATTCGGCCTATCAGTGAAAAACGACGGCCCAAAGTCAGCATCAGTGAAGACTTTGCGGTTGAATGGGAACATCCCGCATTTCTGAAAGCCATGTTGAATATTTTTTGCACTCATGGTAAGTGGAAATGCAACATTTACAATCGCTGGAATGTAATATATCGTTATGCTTCTGGCAGTGGTTTGTTCTCCCTCCATCTCAGCAGAAACCCTTTGGGAATGGTGACTACAAATCCAACCATCCATTGCTGTGTTTATGTACTTCTTATGAGGTCATTATACACTGCGGTCCAAGGGTTGTAGCCGATGTGTACAGTGTGGTGGAAATGATAACTTCACTACCCAATTGTTATTTGCGTAGTCGAGAAAAGTTGGACGTAACCTAGAATACAAAGGTGTAACAGCGCCAGCGAAATTTAGGAACGCCGTTCGACAACCAGCGCCTGGTATTCTACTCGCCAGGTGAGCTGCCAGCCAATAGCGAACCTTTCACAGCATGCAGTAGCCAATCAGAAGCGACGCCCGTGCCCAGAGTCCCACATGTATCAAAGGAGCCGCCACGCCACTTCTTTTCTGTGTATACTTATCTACAATGCGCAACAGTAAACATTTAGCAGTCAGGTGGCTTTATTTCGAGTAACCGAGTTGAGCAGCAGGAATAATTGTGACTTGCGTAGGCCGCCACTGAATACACAAGACCTCTTGTTTGAGTAAGTAGAGGACGGTGAAGTCTGGCATGGCACTGCGTTGTAACGCGAAATTCTATGTTTTCTAACGACACTAATATGTTTAATGTGCACGCCAAAAGCTCCACGCTTTCTTACAGGACAGCACAAGGCAGGGAACTGGAAGGGCGTGCATGTGTAGGAAACGAACCAGCATTCGCGTGGAGTGAGGGTAGGAAAACCACTTCGGGAAAAAATTCCCTCAGGTGCAGCCGGCCGGGACTGAACCCGCGACTCCTGAATGCGAGTCGGATACATCACCGCATGACTAACCAAACTGGGTATAACATATGCGTACCATTAGAAAAAAATATAAATTATTCTTACTCTCTCCCAGACTGGACCTGTCCGGTTTTAGAGGTCACGACCTTGTCCAACTTCGGCAGTTGGCGTTGAAAGAGTGTACATCAGCGGCAATTGCGCAACGTGCAGTTAGTAGTTAATGAAACGCAACTGTCAAATATTTTGCAGGGAATGTGATGACTTGCTCTTATTAGAAACACTAACCTTGAGTTAACAGTAAATTTAAAAAAATCTATTAATATAGAAACTGCGATCCTGCTTTGTAAGATTTCTGAAATTCGAAGATCTCTGCGTTACAAGTGTGTGCTGGTACTGCCATCAGTGCCAAAAGATATGTATTCAAATATTCCAACGAAGGAGAGAAACAAAGGTGGTTCAAATTATATAATGATGTGGTTTTGGTAAAATTTACCTACTTGAATAATTAACATACGTTGAAAATGTATTTGCATATATTACAATTTTGCTTAGTACGTACGCAAACAAATATTACTGACACGCTCAAGGTTTCGTAAATTCTACGCTCTTAAGAAATAATTGTTCATAAGTACACCACACATTGTATACGCGTATTGCGAAAGCATGAATAACAAAGCCCTTTTCCATAAATGCATGGTAGCTTTCCTACATTCCTTGAAGGAAGAGTTAAATGCACTTTGAGGTTCCTAACTTTGTATAATATTTGCAGCTTGATGCGTGGTAAATTTATCTTACTCCCTATGAGTAAAAAAATTTTTACAGTGTACATAACGAGTCTCGAAACAAAAACTTTTATAAAGGACGGAAAAAAATTCCGAGGGTTCATTTATTGAGGGCATATCAGACTTCAGACACCGAAAGCTTCAGTAACTTTCGCAATTCCGTATATACACAAAATAAAATTTTTGTGCGTTTTGCAAGCAGTTTCTTGAAAATTAGTCCCCAAAGATTATTTCTGTATACGTACAACTTAATTATTTTTACAACGTATCGTTTTGTGAAAAATTGAAAAATAAATTATGTAGTTACGTGTTTATGATAAATTTAGGTACAATTTTACACACTTCACATGAACGTTTTGTAATATTTGCTGTAATTTATTTAAAGTGTTTCAAAAGTAATCTCGGCGAATAGTCTCCAAAAAAAATCTTTGTAAAAATACAGATTTTTTTTTCTGCTATAGTAGATAATCCATGGAGGACTCACAGTCGATTAAGAAACCATAGTAAAACTACTACCAACTACCTTACATGCTGCCAGAACAATAGTCACTGGATACACTATAAAAAGAAGATATTGAGCAAATTGCTGATAACTGAGTGTACAAATTATCCCAGTTATATATTACTTGTACGAGATCAGCCTATTCAAGACGTCGCCACAGTGATGAGAACGCTTTTTCGTACAGAAACCTCCGTACATGGAAGAATTACGAATGACAGTAACGACTGTTGCTACGCCAGAGTACATGAAAGGAAATAGCTTTCAATGAAACGCCCAGGAAAGTAAACTCCGCTAAACGTTACTAGAGATGGAATATAGGCCCTAAGGTAGTGTACTCGTGGCTGCAACCATTCTCCGTTTTCCAACATTCGACTGTTTATTTTGTCTGTAGCCCTATAAAAACACTTTCATAAAGGATATGTGGTTAGAACACTATGTATGTAAGCGATTTGAGATGTTTTCATAATTCTTGTTACGTATTTTTAATGCAACCGGAATACATTGAAGCTAGTAAAGGTATTTTATTCTTATAAAAGGATGGGTCTGTTGAAAATTCAGATGTAAACAAATACGTTTAATAATGTAAACGATGTGATTTTGACACTTATATTGATGATCATTGAGTCAACGTTAGCGACATGTGCATAAGGTGAAAATTGTTCGCTTCATTTTTGGTCTATGAACATGACTAAGGTTTATTCTACTAAGGTTGGGAAGCTCGATGATTTTAGTTTGGCAACTAAAATTTTTCGCCACTAGGTAAGCGCTAGTGTCGCATGTGTACCGGAAATTTTTCTATTGTCTACGTAAAAAAACAAAATAATTGCAATAATTGTAAATAAATTATAAAATCACTTCTGAACTATTTGAATTTTTTTCTTTTATTATTTACGTAGCTAAAATTTTTAATTAAATTTGACCTCTTTGGAACACTAGCGTTTACCTTGCGGCAGAAATTCTCTTTATGCCAAACTCTCCCATAAGAAAACTCGTTTTGTGCCTAACTTGAGTAGAATTATCCTTGACATGACTGCGTTCGCACCAGGTGACAGTCATCCATAAAATTATAGAGGCAACAGTCAGATGGCAAAGCCAACAGGCTTCCCGCCGCTGAGGGGATTACCGAACAAAAGCCGAGAGGGAATGCGGGGAGACGCATTATGCAAATGACAACAAGCAGGTAATCGCTCATAATTAACTCCGTGGCGCTATAGGACACCACGAATGACAACTGGAAGGGGGAGAAAACAGCACACGCGTAAAACAATTCGTACAGGAAGGGTGCGACGTTTTGACAATCGAGTCGCGCTGACAAAACGTTTCGTTAATCCATTTTGTTCTTGGTTTCAATCGCCACGCTTTGTTTAGGCACGAGAGCACTGTGGCAGATCTTGGAAGTAGGGTGGCGTCACAAACTTGATATCATTGTATGCCACAGCTCACCCGACCATCTACAGCAGGAATGAGTTCGTTCAGGCATTTTTAAAACAAGATACAGGAGCTACTTGGATAAACACAAACAAATTAATTCCGTGATGGGGTATATGCTATGGGAGGCTTTTGACGTTTAATTTGTCGGTGGCCTACATCCCTAAAAGCGTGATATAAATAGAGGAAGCGATGAAACGCAGTGGTGGAAGAAATTGAAGTACCCGGAGAAAACCCACCAGTCACACCAGAAACATTTCCGACACACAGAGGTACCGGCGCGGTATCAAACTCAGGTCGCCCTGGTGAGACGTTGGCTGCCAATCGCGTGATCACAATGCCTTCATTCTTGATTGGATGAAAATCGCTTCCATGTAATATTCTTTTTTTTTTCTAAGTGAAGCGACCACTAGGGGCAGGCCTATGCCTGTTTTTTTTATGTCTGTACTGAGAACGATCATTAGAGGATTATTTAAGGAACACTCATGAATTCCGTATTCAGGGTAGCAGGAACGAAATTTATTACAATTATGTTTGTTGTAGGAATAAAGAAAATAGTGCAGAACGTTTCTCTGCTACAGTAATTCTCGTTCCTGCGGCAGTAAAAAAATGCTCTGCTTTAAGAACTAGGCTATCTTCACTGTCTTATGAAACATACAAAATTGTTNCTTTAAGAACTAGGCTATCTTCACTGTCTTATGAAACATACAAAATTGTTTATGTAGCTCTACATTAATAAAAACTTGCAACATAGAATATATACTTTTCGCGGTTTCTTCAGACTTTTTTAATTATACCTTTGAAAAATCACCATATGTGTGACGCGCTTGTTTTTTCCTAAGTATGCAATGTATCATAAACGTTGTATACTAATATTTATATAAAAGTACCTGACGTGGGTTAAATAGAACTTTCATTTACGTTTTGCATAGANTTTATGTAGCTCTACATTAATAAAAACTTGCAACATAGAATATATACTTTTCGCGGTTTCTTCAGACTTTTTTAATCATACCTTTGAAAAATCACCATATGTGTGACGCGCTTGGTTTTTTCCTAAGTATGCAATGTATCATAAACGTTGTATACTAATATTTATATAAAAGTACCTGACGTGGGTTAAATAGAACTTTCATTTACGTTTTGCATAGAAATTACGTTTCATTTGTAATTGATATGAATAGAACGGAGATGAAATATGAGTGTGTTGGTTATGCCTAGCAAGAAATAGTTATTTTGCAAAATATTATTACCTACACTGAATGCGCACGAATGCGGCGCGCTGTCTCTTTGCTGTAATTTTCTATACTCGGTTAAGCTTTGTTTGCATGAGGCGGATGAATATCCTGGAAGTAGAACTTCAGCAGGGCTTCAGAGAAGTTGGAAGTAACTGCGACTAGACTAGGCCACCTACCTACCGGTACTTGTTTCTTGAGGTTCGACATTAGTTTTACACATTCCACACAAAATTCCATAAAATTTGTTCTAATTCACTTGTAATGTTACAAAAATAATCTTGGAAATTTGTTTCCGAAGAATTCTCTGTTAAACCACAGAAAAACTTTCCAGTGTGGCACAGATAGTGTTTTGTCTGAGTCAGGTAATGGCACTCGAGATCCGTATTTCATACGGAAATACGACCTACTTACTGTCTGGAGCTGACGAGAAGGCTTGGCTCTGGAATGCGGGCGGGGTGGTGGTAGCAAGTAGTCTTCAAGGTCGCCGCCCCCACCTTGACCTCATACTACCCATACTGAAAACATCGGTTCGCGAAATGATTTTTATTTCTTACCTACACAATCACTCTCATTATTAGGGCATACTGCTCAATTAGTACTTATTTATTTTGTTTAGTTTTAAATGTTATCCTTTGTAAAAACTACAAAGAAGTTAAGTTTTAATTAGTTTTTTTTTTTTTGTATCTTTATAAACATGTCGTTAGGTGGCCTATACGCTGACAATTCTGAAATTTTATAACATGAAACACCCATTTGATACCTTGGTTACATCATAGTTACTATGACGTCCTTATCAACATGGTATATGAAAAACCTTTAATTTAAGAAATAATCGACGAACACTTGTATGCATATGGAAAAGGTATAAATGTTTTAATTGGACTAATGTTTTTTTCCAGGTTGATATAAATTCATTGGCGTAAAACACTGAATTAAACGCAATAAATTTTTTTTTTAAAATTAACAAAAACATATTATTTTATTGGAATGAAAACACTAATACCTAATGCTTACGCAAACCATTGTACGTTTCGTAATAATTAGTTCACTTTCGTGCATGGGCAGCACTAGTTCCGATTCTGAAGATGTGTCACTCGAGCTGTAGGTATCCAGTTTCTTCCATTAGCTTTGTGATTGAGAAAAGAGTAAAATTCCTTTCCCAGATTAATCTCTTTTCTTTAAACTAAGTCAGTTTGATAGGATTAAAATCGCAAATACTTAAATGGAGGCAGATTGAAAATCGTATCCGTTTAACTTTAAAAGTAGGTCGTTGTGAAATATTTCTTCAGGCTTTCTGTTCTGTACAGTTAAATCAAAAAGTTCTGAATTTCGCATATCCTGAGAAAATGAAACACTGCTACTTCAGAGCCACTGTGGTCATATCCTTTTTCACTGCATACTTGGAAGGGAGTTTATTTTCTTGAACTAAATAAATAATAAGGTGCACTGTTCATAACAACAAATTTTCCCAACTAGCTTTGGCAATAAATAAGTTAAGCATACAATTTTCTAAGTTGGCAAGGGGCAGCGGTAGCGTAGTCTCCAGGGCGCTCGCCTCCCACCATGGCGATGCGGGTTCGATCCCCGGTGGGCTCACTCCCGGGTTTTCGCATGTGGGAATCGTGCTGGACGATTCCGCGTGCCGGCGGATTTTCTCGGGGTACTCCCGCTTCCCCCGCCCTTGCATTCCTGCGCCGCTCCATTCTAGGGCTTCATTTATTTCTGTCATGCTCGGGGATGACGGTCACCTACGGGTCCCAGCTGGAAAGACCGTCACTCGGAGGGTGTCACCTTACCCTGGGTGCGCTCCCCAAACGCCATTAATTTTTCTAAGTTGGCAGAATTAATCTGCTTGTGATAATCTCTCGTAGCTTTGCCTGCAGGTAAAATTACAAGATAATTTTTCTATTAATCCAATTTCAGAGCTTGCATAAACAATTACCAGAAGGTTGGAAGATTTATAATATGTTAATACTACAAGTTGCTTATCACTTTGTCAACATTTTAAAATGTGATATTGTTGCCAACCGATATCTCATCAATGTCAGTTATTGGACGTCCCTCCATTCTGTAATAAATAATTCATTTTTAGTATTCACATGGACCAAATGGTCCATGTGACCATGTATATGTGACCATGTACATGTGGCCATGTATGGACCATTTGCGGTGTCTCTACTAGCATTTTTCAATGATTGTTACAGATATATTTTCATTTAAAATTCACTTCCTTCAGTATCCGCCTCAAAAGTATGTACCCTGACCCCTTCCTTTCCACGAGGAAATTCAATTTTTGTCTCTTTTTTTCTTTTGTCTTAGAGCAACCAAAAGCCTAGGTGATGTTGGTTGTTACCGTTTTAGATTAAAAAAATATTGATTGGTTAAGAGTGGTTTAACTTTACGGCGTGGTTCTGAGGAAGAAAATTATCTGTGCCACTAAAAATAAGGCAAATAAATTAAGTCTCTGATTACTCTTATCTACACAAGTCACAGTACATATTTATTTCGTCTGGAAGTTTTCGGTGTGTGTGTTCCCGGCGTTGGCAGCGGACTGTTACCAACTTCGTCACCTTCTTTGCGAATTATGGTAACATAAATGACAAAATTCCCAATGTCATCTGAAACACGTTGACTGGGTTAAGAAAACAAATATTTTAACAGTGCACCAGCTTATTCCTCACATTCGTATATCACACTTATAATTACTCTGTTGATTTTGGGATGACTGGTAGCGTAGCTACGCCGTTACTCCGGTAGCGAAGGGAGGGGGTTGTTGGGCAGTCCTACCCACGACACATCTCCACAGCCGGCCATCTCCTGAGTTCCGTACTATACAGCAGGTATATACGATTTGAATTAATTCTTGGTTGTCATAACCAGCTAGAACGTTCTGTTGCGAGTGTTACAGATATATTTAGGTTGCGCCTATTCTACAACCATGATATAGTTTTACGTTTTAGTGCAATTATTAAAATCAGGAGCGTAAAACGTTACTTTTATTAGTCGTAGACTAGTAATTTCAGGTGTTTATAACCGTAAATCAAAGATTCATAACATGTTTTCTTCTTCGTTCAATTCATATTTTTAAAAAAAGAAGTACTTGAATAGTTTTCATTATAGACTCGACGTCTTGTAAGCGAGACAAATAGTAGAGCGATGTTGAAGTTCTTGTTGGTGCCGGAAATAATTTGCATACTAGGGATTCGAACCCAGTCCTTCGCACGCTAGTCCACTGTACGGATCCTGTACCTGGGCAAACCTGACAGGCAGTTTAGTTTGACGTGACCTCAGGAGCAAGTTGAAGGTAACCCGTTCCCCTAGACCTTTACAAACAACGTTGACGCTCCGTAACGATCCTGGTCCTGGAACAAGTATTTGCGTCGCGCATTATGTGTGATCGGAGCACTTCCTCGTCGCCCGTCGCCCTCGTCATTGGCCGGCGGACAGCGTGGCTCGCGCTATTATTGGACACATAATGCGAGGAGACCGGAGAGTTGTAAATCAGGGTAATTGCCGTTATTATTGGGTGGGTGAAGGGAGCAGACCCAGGGAGGGGAAGAGGATGACAGCGGAGGGGCGGGGCCTGCATGGTAGCCAAGGGTGGGAGGTGGTGGGGAGGGGGCAGATGCTGTGGCTCCTCCCTCCAGAGCCCCGCCTACCGCGCCCCCTCCAGACACTGTCGCGTCCCTGGAGCCTGCCTGGTCCACAGCGGGGCTGGAGCCGGCGGCCAGAGTTGGTGGCGCGCTGGAGAGAGGAGAGATAGCGTGTCTCTCTCCAGGAGACAGTCGCGGTGTGTGCGTGCTGCGTGATGCGACGTTAGACCGCCTGAGCTGCGGGCATCATGGCAGGTGAGTGTTTGCCGTGTGGGAGGAGTCGAACCTCAGACGTCCGTCTCTGCGCCAAGCCAGGTGGGAGGTGCATAGGTTACAGACCTTTAAATGTCGCTTTATTTTGTGGTGGTAGGTTATACTTGAAACACGTTTACAAATACACAGTTTTTGTCATTTTACCGTATTTAATACACGCCATTGGTAACTGTGCGTTAATTAATAAACACTGTATATTTAAAAGTTATGAAGGAAGCGGGGTCGCACCGATACAGCTGCTAACGAAGAAACGACGTCGACTGGAGTGTTTAATTTTTATAGCACAGTGAAATATATCTCGTTGCTGTATAATAACACGAATTTTGCGGGTCCCTACCTATAGTCTTATCAGTCACTGGCCTCGCGTAACCAATAAGTACCGGGACATCCTCGTATCCACGCGAAGTTCCACAGCATTCCTTCATCGCGTGATGCGGTAACGGTGCATGTTGTCTGTTGAGTTCGGTGACGATGACTTTTATGTATTATTTGGAAAATGTGAGGAACGTATGAGAAACATTTTACTGTGGGCTATTGCAAAACTCATTCAGGCCCCGTGTGTTCAACTGTGTGCATAACGCACATCAAATCAATACTATGATCTACGAAGCTCAATGGCCAATTATCATACGTGTCACCCTTTTTTTCGTTAATCCTACGCACAGTAAAAAACTATTGTACGTGTTATGAAGAATTCTTTGAAAACTAGCAGGCATAGATTTTTTTGTTACTATATATCTCAAATAATGTATCTTTACTACACTTTTTTTTTTACGAAACATACAAAATTGAACAACATCGTAAACTGTGTTATAGGTGAAGGTTATGATTCGTCGTATTACTGTAGCCGAACGCGAAACATGCAGTTCATTGGGCGTGATAATTAAACAAGTTTCGTGTCGACGTAAGTGCGGCACGCGTCATAAATTTTCTTGTTTGCAACACCTGAAACCGTAAATTAATGTGGGTCTGAAATGGTTAAGGTGGTCGCCTAGGATTATAGTATTGTCGCGTTCGAGGCTAAGATGCGCGGGAGCGATAAGGGCGACACGGACCCGCGCATCAAGTTCACCGTCGTCTTTAACGCGCAAGTCTGAACTGACATGCAGGTCTTCGTCGTGTTGCGTGTACCTATGGGACTTTCAACGGCGACCATATCACTTTACTAGTGGGAATGTCTGTTACGAAGTTCAACATAGGCTGCTATGGTAGTTTCGCTCGTGTTCGGATAGTAGGCTATGTTTTAAGATACAGCAGCCTGAAAGGGTAGTTTTTTTTAAGACGTTGGAGGGATCCAAAGTAATATTTACAGCATGCATGATATCTTGAATGTACCATTCAATCCTATAGTCTGGGGTGGTTTTCTTTCCACAGGTGAACACATTGACTATACATTTCCGTCAATAAACGCCTTTTTTTTTTCAAACGTACTGCAACGCTTTTTAAGGGTCAGGTAGGCAGCCGTGTTAAGTGAGAACTGCTTCAACTTGCCACGACGTGTTGCTATGTAGGGAAGGACGTGCTAACGCGTCGTAGTGTCCCCAGGAGCGAGAGTGCCGTGTGGACGAGCCACGCGAATTGCAGGCGATGCGGGCCGCGGCTGGGTCGATGCAGCGGCCCGCTAGAGCTACTGCCGCGTCGAGATTTCCTAGGGCAGGCCACCCGAGCGTGTTTACCAACGCTTCAGACGTGTACGAATTTCCTCGTTTCGTTCCTCGTCCTCTGCGATTTCCAGTGCGGCCAAATACCTATTCAGTTTGTAGAATATAGTG
>NQII01000020.1:139852-169229 GCA_002778355.1 Clitarchus hookeri
AACGGACCCAACGCTCAACAACTGCCCAAATTATACTACTGGTTGCGAGGGTGTCATTTACTTTTTATACCAAATGCCATGCCACCTGACAAGGTTGTCATAAGGGTAATTATTATGCCCTGAGTTACTGCAGTGTAAGCCCTAATAAAGGCCGGGTTTCACACGAGGTAATCTTAGTTTGAAATTTTAAAAGTCGTGATTGACTTTCCGGTGGCTTTTAGAAGAACGTGTTGTCCGACCAAGGGCGTTCGTGGTTCTAAGTTTTCTTGTTTTTGTCGAAAAGTGATTGTTTTGATGCTGTAACAATTTTTAAAATTCGCAAGTAGAAGCTTTTGATTGCAAAGATTTTGCGTTAGTGCATGCCAATATTGTGATAGTCCTGTTATTGGTTTCAAAATACAATCATATAGACATATTTCGAATTACAACTACCTATAATAATCACACTTTTTTAATTTTACGTAATTAATGGTTGTCAAGCTATAGTTCACACTAATAATAATTCTCTAATACATCATTTAGAAAATTTAAGTCATGATTTTGTGTATACAGAATTCTTCCAGCATAACATTTAGACCTATTTTATTTATGTAGGCGTATTATATGATATTACATATTTTTATGCAATACTGCATGTGTTTCTGAATCGTAGATTATTTTACAAAAATAAAATTATACCACAAAAATTATATTTGAAGTAAAGTTAAATGTTTGACAGGAATGTAAAATGCCATTGCTTTCAGCAACCTGCCACTGTTAATATATTGCATCGTCCTTGACGTTTTCCCTGAAGCTTATAAGTATTCGCGATCGTGAAAAGCAAAGTGGGCGACGTAGCTCTCCGGGGAAGCCTACACAAACATGCATGCACAACTATTTACAAATCCTTACATGCTAGTACCTACAGCATGCATGCCTGTCCGCCTCGTTAAAGATCCAACCCGCACGTGCTTCTATCAATGAATGATGTCAGTTGCTGGCGGGAATTTTGTTTTCGTGTGCCTTTCTTAAAGTGAATATACTCTGTAACTACCCAAGTTTGGTTCATTTTATCTCCTTTACATTGCATTCATCTGATAGCACGTTACAATTCGAAGGTCGTGCCAGTGCGGAGAAACCCCTATCCAGTGTTGGGTAAGTTACTAAAATTAACGTAAGATAAGTTACTTGAGTGGATATAGTAATTTCAAATATTTTTCGTTACGTTCGAAGGATATGTAACTGGTCGTTAATTTGAAACTCTATTTCGTTACTCAGCATATATTTTTTTATATGCGTAGGCTTATTTTAGCTGTTGATTCTGAATAAAGTGGTAAAACGTAAAATATTTTATAAAGTAACAATAAATAACATTATTACAAGAATATAACTAATAGGTTCACCGTCACGAAACACGGAAACCTTACAATTTGAAGAACCACGGGATTGGCATAAACACAATATTTTTTTTAAAATGCGATTCCTCCTTAACAATTTGTACAGTCAGTAACAATACAGTAGCACGTGTATTTTCCACCAGTGGAAATACTTTTCAGTACTTTTATATTGTATTTTACTTGTAACAATTTATCATGACTTATTTTATCATAAATCTGACACACCAATACACAAAACTCTTACATTATTGTATATACCGACCTAAAGTGATTAATAGATTATACCTCCAGAAAATGGGAAAATAAAAAGATTTTATTTCAATATATCATAAATTACTAGGAAGGAAAGAAAACGAATGTGTACAGTGTATAATTGAAATAAAATTAGGCAACCCAAGAATCTGTTAAGTGTAAATAACATCCGCTATCGTAACTAAATCCAATGGATTGGCAATTATCACATCACATTAAATGTTGTACACCTGAGCTTTCAGTGAATTTTCAAGGCAGATTATCAATCACCATGCCCAAATGTACAGGAAAAGTCACTTTGTGGTAACACTTTGACCCTTTCCGTTTCCGACAAAAATTGAAAATGGCTATAAGAAAACATGTTGGGTGTAACTTATTAAAAATTACAGGATTTTCGAAACTTCGGCCGAGTTCGAAATTGTTTAATCCGTCATTTAGAAATTTGTGATTCAGTAGGTTTCTATTCGGATTCTGTCAGTAATAATGTATTTACCATGTGTAAAATCGCATAAAGTGTTAATATCTAACATAAATATTTTTAAGGAACATAATGTTTAGAAACAGAGGTAGCTTATTTACATCATTCCTGAAGTAGCCTGCATACATAGGTGTTACTATATTTAAAAAAATTAATTTATTGCGCTAATATTTGGCAGAACATAAGTATTAAATTCACGTAATCAAATAGTTTAGTAAATCTTCCAATGCTAGCATCATAAACACACAAATTATGGGAATTTTACTTTCTGGTATTTCCTTGGGTTGGATGAAGACGTCCTCGATGTAGGTAAATATTTGTTAACGCACAATAGACTTCGAACTTCTACATTTGCGTCGTCACGTACAGTACTGAGAAAGATGATGTTTAAGATTGAAATATGACAAACAATTTTCTTCGCTGCCCGTGTCCATTTTAACGTCTCAAGGCAAGAAATAAACAAACAGGAGACGGAGAGTGCACGTAACAACGAAAGTAACGGTACTAATTTTAGGAATATGGACTGACGTCAAGCGACCATCCCCTGCCACTTTGCCTCGTGGCTCATGGAGTTCCCCCTACATGAGCTGTTCTCGCTGCTCATGAGATGAAACTATTGTGAAGCGAAAAGTAACGTTGAAGTGACTTTTATTTTTTATGGCCGTTACAGTTAATGAGTATTTTAGTTAAATTACAAGTTACCGTGCAAAAAAAATGTTACTCGTTATTCCGAAAAGTTACTTTAAATAACTCGTTACTTTCGTTAAATTACTACCCAACACTGTCCCTAGCACATTTCCGCGAACAGGTGCTGTCATAAATCTGTACTCGTTCTAAGGAAGTATTTCATTATTTTACACAGGATTTAAAAAAAAAAATTAGTATCAGCATTCAAAATGTCAAATTTTTGGAAACTCATTAATAAACGCGTTATGAACTACTAAGCACGATAACGTAATAAATCAAATACAATTGGGAGTGGATTAATACATCAAATACTTCTTGGGTTAATGAGAGTCGTTGAAGTGCCGGCGACGTTAACGTCTAGACTCACCTCTTTACGGCAATTTGCGATTTGTTATGGAATACACTCTAAGCGCGAATCTGTGATATCAGCCTTCCAAATAACATTTACTGAAAGCCATCTGCTTGGCTATTGCCGACTGGAGAATCAAGAAAATGAACTGGTAACAAATGAAGCCCTAGGCATTCAATGGGAATCGCAGATAAATCAGCGAAATTCAGCCATAATATAAATCAGTTATATGGTACCGACTATCCATGGAGCAATTTTCACTGGTTTTCACTGGCTTGGCTCAATGTTCACTATTTCAGGTTTAGAGCTGCATTAGGTATCGTCGGGTACTGCTTGAGGAGACACTTGACCCTTCCCGTGAGACCCGATCTAAACTACATCAAAATCCTTAGCTACCTTAGTATGCTACATTTTCTGGTTTGCTATTTACGTCCGTGCGTAATCGGTATACACAAAAAATTTTGCTTATTTTTTATAAAGGAAAGATTTTTGGCACTAATACTTTAAGGTTTCTCAATCGTATTCAACAGCATAGGCTGTGAAACATGGAATTTATGTTAGTTGTAGTTCGCTGGCATGAAGTAGCAAAATTTTGTTCATTTCATTTGAAGTTATTTGTAGTATACCTAGGGTCTAAATATCTTTATTGGAAATATAAAAAACGTTTTACTCCTCTAACAAACATACGGTACGCATTAGAAAATACAGTACGTACCTATAGTTGCGAAATGCGATTTTAACCGCCACAGTAGGTAGAGTGACAACGCTCGGAGTAAATGCGTGCGCAATGATGATCCGCATGTGCTTTGTCACACTGTTATCTAAACAGAACTCGAGCGAGACTTAGGAATATAGTGCTTTTTTTTAGATCACCACTGGTGACTCAGAACATTCAGCCCAATTTTCCCGTGGAAAACATAGTCAATATTCATTTTCCTTCCTTCTCGCGTGCACGCGTTACTAACTAATCTTTTTTTTTTCTACCGAGGATAAACTTATTGGGAGTATTTTACGTTTAACAAAGTGACAAAATGTCTTCAACAGCAATGAAATTAGCCTACAGAAATTTCCCCAATTGAGATACTGACGCATTACTAATCATTTCACCGGCCGAATTTCACGGACTCCCTGTGAATCCACTGATTCGTCAGTGAGATGCAGCATGTTAAAAGTAATTTGATTCTGTAGATTGTCACGCATACTGGAATCTTTGAGTTGTATTTAGAGCATAATAACTAAAATCGCTTTTGAAAGTGTTGGAAAAAATTATATTTTTTCCTAGAAAGTGCTTGTATTTTTTGTAATTGTCTACCTATTTCTGAGCCGGTGCGTAAATATTGAGTTCAGCTGTGAAAACAGAATGTTCAGCTGGTTCACAGCGAAGCATCGGAAATTAAATTAAATTTCTTCTTTCTGCCAATAGTGTGTAGTAGCCTTCCACCTCAGGTAAAAATTAGCGTCTCTCTGAACCACGTCACTTTTTAGCATACGCCGACCTCGTGAAATAGTTAAACCGTAAGAATTTCGACCTTTAACTAGTAAGCCAATTCTCACACCAATAAGAAAAAAATTCCGATCGCAGTGGCAACAGTTTAAAGCATTAATCGTACATGTTTAATAACATATTGAAACTTGAATTACTTTTAACTATTTTGTTGCTATCATTATTGTAAGTAGCTTACTGCAGTAAACGTAATTTATACGTTTATAAAAGTTTTTTTTAATTAAAAGTTCTGAATCAACAGTTAAACTGCTACAGTTGTATGCCTACTTAGGTATATTTCAGTTCAGATTGTCTAGGCTGTTTGCCGTTAATTGAGCATTTTTGGACGCCCTGCTTAGTATCTTCTTTAATACCCAGTTTGTATCCTTCCACCAAATGTAAAATTAACATTACCACCGACCCGATTACTTATTCATGCGCCGACTAAGCGTAACTTTGAACTTATTTAGGGTCGTAAATATTTTACTAAGCTAATTCGTATCTTTGCACGCAACATACAAAGATAAACTAAATCAAATAAATCCAACTTTAAAAAAAATTTACACAACGTTCCTAATATGGCGTTACAAAGTGGAACTATTTTAACTACTTCGCTGTCAACCTTACTGAGTGCATGTCATTCTGTTTGTTCGTTAAAATACATGCAGTTAGGGGCTGGTTTTTTTAAAATGTTGATTACGGAAGTGCTTAACTAACCGCGAACTAGCTATATGAGTCACCACAAAGGCGGCCGCCTAACTGAATCTATTTTCGCTTTTGAGGCTTAAGGCCGATAAGGGCGATACTTACACACAAATTAAGACAGCTATTGCCGCTGTGGGCAGGACTCTGAACGCGTGCAATGATCTCGTCGTGTTACGTATATGCATAGAACTTCAAGCGGTGACCATATAATTTTATTACTGTAAAATTTGTAGGATAGTTTAACACGAGTTCTTATCGTAGTTTCGTTCGTGTTACAGTAATGTAAAGAAAAAAAAGGCATTTTAAACCATGTTTGAGTGTTCTGAGATATTATTTATAGCATGCGTGATTTTCTGAAAGTATAATTCTATGTTCGCCTGGGTTATGTTTTATTTTCGTAAGTAAACGCATAGTGTGCACGTCTAATAGTTTCGTCAAGAAACACGTAACGCAGTTCAAGTACCAGGTAGGCGCCCATGAACAGATGTCCACGATACTGCGACGTGGCGACAGAGACGAAGACGTGGCAGAACCCTGCAGCCAACCACACGGCGTATTACCCACGACGCGTCGTTAAGATACATGCTGGCGAACACGGCCGTAGAAGGGTATGGTCTGGGCACTAGCTTGAAAATTCGACGCCCTTGTCGACTTAATTAGTTCATGAACCCAACCACAGAGCGCTGCCGCCAAAGCAGTGCTGTCTGACATGGCAAGCATAGAGAGAGGAATTACGGAATGGGAAAACGGCGTTCATGTCGTTATGGTGTTATCCCTATACCAGCAATGCCAACAGCAATGGTTTGTTACGGCGCTTTTACGGCCACTTCATGAACTAAATGCGTCACTGAGGGGGGTCAACTCGCTAACATTGAGTGTCCAGGCCTGTTCTCTACGGTCGTGTTGGTGGAGGTCATTATATCGTGGGGTACTGATGTAGTTTACATACTGTTCACCAGGTGACAGCTCCTGCCATTAAAACGCTGCGTCGCTCTGCTACATTAAGTAACTTATTCATTTGGCACCGCGATTCAAGCAGCAAGCATCGTGGCGGCATATTTTTTTTTTTTTAAGTTTATCTGAGTAGATTTCCTCATACATATTTATTATACTTTTTTTTTGTACGATGTACCCAGATAACGACACCGTAGTTGAATTGGCCGTAATAAACACGTGACCTCTAAAGATAGATGTGTTATTTCAATCAGTGAAATTTCATTCGCTGAAAACTCTGCTAAGGAGCTACTGCATATTGAGAGCCAATTGAAGTGCAATGGTAACTAGTGCTTCGTGTGGTTTTGTGATTCACTGGAACTCAGCAAAAACCACAGCTGCAAAAACCACAGCTGAATCAGATGAATTCAGTAACAGCAATGGTACGTGAGGCTTGAGGGCGTCGGACCCGAACAAATTAATAATTTTGTATTTGTACCAAACATTTTTCAATTCGTACACAATTTTTTTTTTTGATAATATTTTCCTTGAATACGAAAATTTTATACTTTATATTTTTTTGAATAATTTGATAAGATGCAACATTCTTTTGTTTTGTTGCAGCCGTGATGGTAACAAATACGAAGTTGTACCTATGAAAAAAAAATTTACAACATAAACTAATCCCATGGGCTACCGCTTGACACGTAATCCCCAAATAACAAGCCATATATACGAAAAAAAAAAAAAATTCAAATATTAAGAAATTTTTGCATATTTTAAACATTTTTTTAAAACATAACTTATATGAACTGTTATTTGGTGATTACTTATGTGTCACGCAGTAGCCCATGGGATTAGTTTACTTCGTAAATTTTTTCATTTGTGCAACCTAGTATTTGTTATTACGACTGCAACAAAACAGAATAATTTTGTATTTTACATAGAATTATTCAAAAAATATAAAGTGTAAGATTTTTTTATTTGAGGAAAATGCGTACGAGTTGAACAATGTTTGGTACAATTATAGAATAATTAACTTTTTGGGCCCGCCATCCTTAAGTAATTCCGCTGAAAAAAAAAATTTCATTTGCTAGTACCCTACGACTGAAGTCGTAAAACTCCAGTTTATTCTCTTCATAGAGCGTTCTTTCGCATTTTCCGGGGAGAGGGTTCTTTTGTATGCTCTCCCACTCTTTCCATCTCTTTCTCTCTATCTCTCAATTCTGGACGATAGGGCATACTCTTTCTTTTTCTGCAAGCCTACAAAGCGTGCGTTGAAAATCGTGAAAGTTTTTAATGGCAATTGTAATACGTGCGTGTAAACAAGTAAGATGAAAGTTAACTTTTGAACTATCCCCTGCTACCTTTCAAATTTTAATACATTTAATAACAAGTGATAATAAAATAATTCACCACCAAATGCACTTAATGAGTGCAATAAACGTTTATTATAGCCAAAACTATTACGCGTCATGAAAAATTTAAATTAAGTTTAAGTACGTTATTTCAATGAATACGAAGGCTTTAAAAAATCTGACCAAATCGGCTTGCTGAAATAACCTCAACCTCAACATAGTGGCCACCAGAAAGTACTAGAGAGCGCAGAAGGTATACAACTTCATGCTCTCTCTCCCTCTCTTCGACAAATTGTTACCTGTGACGTAATTATGACGTAACCGCGAGAGAGAGAGAGAGAGAGGGTACGAGAGAACGCTCTCTTGGCCAATTCAGACGTGGCCTGAGCTGTACTAATTTCCACTCCTTTTTTCTTCTATTTTTAAGTGTTTATTGTATCAGCTCATTAAAAACTTCAAAACGTAAAGAAAAAATTCGTTAAAAATGGCAAAAGAGAAGTAAAAATCCCGTGGATTCATGTGAAGACAGGTCGTACCACCTGTGGGGTTTGTACTAATTTCGCTATTAGAAAAATTCTAAAGGCTGCAAAATCTATCCCACGGTGCGTAAATTTTATTCCATTGTCTTTTTTTTTGTGACAACCTCACTTTACGCTGGTAGCGTAGATGATTTGGTGAAAAATGGGGAAAAAAAGGGTGGGGGGGAGGCTCTCGACCATCCTCTTTTCAGTTAGTAATAACTATTCATAACCTGTTGTAGACTATTTACCTTATTCTTTTCAAAATGAATCTTGTTTATAGATTTTCACTTTACCAAGAAAACAACATCAAGTATAAATTATTTTATTTAAATATATAAAACCCTGGCTTACGTGAAATAAGTATTACACGTACACAACTGCATGCACAAACATACAACGCGCTGTATGAAAGAGAGAGAGGGTTGTAGATGCGGGGGGAAGGAGCTCATTGGATACCTATTCTTTGATTTCATGACAATTTCCAAATCATCTCAAAGTATAATTACAAGACCATATTAATACTAACACCTCCTATAAATTAAATTAACATGGGTATTGTCAGAGAAACTTTAATCATCCCCCCCCCTTTTTTTTAATAAATACATGTAAATATGAAGTCGGCTCTTGCGGCTGGTACAGTATTCCGACCGGCAGTAGAGAGAGGCCCACGTACAAATAAAATTCGTGAACTTGACACTTAAGAACGGCATGCCCATCAGTGCCCTATCTGGACCTCTGAGGCCTTCACACCATACAGTCTTTCCAAACATCAACTGCTAAGGACAACATGGCTTCTAGTTAATCGATCTGGATTAAAAGTAGTCGTTTCAACAGATCGGGTATATTTTGGTGGAATTAGGACTGTTGTGTGCAGTATTTGATGCGTACGTTTTGGAGGTTCGTACAAAGTTCGCAGGATGTCTGGAAGCTTGGGTCAAGTCACAAAGCTACGGAAGGGGAAAGGCGATGCAGGAGGGGAGGGTAAAGCTCTCTTACAGTAGTATACAAGATATACAAGACATGTCCTTGTACAGCTCATAAGTTGCATACCGCTTGTCGCTGTCCTCCTCCAAGGACAGTTCCAATGTTCAGCAAGCTTTCAGATATCCTACAGGGCCCATGTTCATAGATTTTACTATAGAAACACAAAAAGTATCGAAAATTTCTGAAGTAATAATTAGTTAAAATATGAATAATGTAGGCCTACTCATTTCTGTTGGCAAAAAAAAAAAGTAAATTTTCTCTTATCTTGAAATGGTGGTTTTTGATGCAACGTCGTGAGCATAATTCTAATTAATTATCCATACAGCTTGAGCACATTTGAAAGCTGTTCCCGGAAAAGTTTCGAGAAACCAAGTGATGAGAGGGTCATTTTAAACCCGCATTTCTGATTAGAATGCTCTGAGGTTTTACTGTCAGGCCAGCGTGATTCACTTGGAATCAGCAGAAATCACTGTTTAATCAGTTAATACCGGCAACTAAAATGATCAGTAGAATTTTACTGATTCAAGTGGAATATTGTTTCAACAGATCTGCAGCCAAATTCACTGGTTTGTAGAAGTTTTAACTGTTTCAATTTTAGGTAACCGATTAACTGACTCAAAAGGAAAAGTCTCCATTTGTAACGCATGTAAACCTCCAGAATGATACCTTCATTAATAAGTTTTAAATGGAACCTGTTTTTTTAATTCTCAAATTGATATGCTTTCCATTCCACAGCTCGCCAAACTAATTGTTATGTTTTTCGACGTACTTTATAAACAAACCTAGGGCCTATATCGAGTCTCCAAAAACTACCTAAAACCACACAAAAAAATCTATTTTGGCGAAAGTCATGAGTTTGTTGCATGTAAGCAGTGTTCGAATTGAAGGGGGAGAAGACGGGGAATTTTTCCCTTTTTGGAATTGTTTCCCAACTTCTGCAATTGCGTGTTCACTCCCAATAGGGGAAAGAAAAATTTCGTGTCCACAATACGATTTTGTTGTTGATTTGTGAAATATAAATTATTTTCATAATTATGTGTTGCTATTTTTTTATTGATTCATGAAATATCTGTTGTTTTCATAAGTGTTTGTTGCAACTTTTGTATTTATAATACGATTTTGTGATTTATTTGTGAAAAATCTAGTACCTGTTAAGTTGTAAAGAGTAATCACTGAACTAGAAATTCAAAGTACTATACCAGGTGCCAAAGTAACTTAAATTGACGTTAAAGTCAGTAAGCATGATACATAAGAGGGGCTTATTACAAAAATTAACTTAACAACATTACATGTATGTGTTTTTAACCTCAATATAAAATTATGGTAGACTGATGTAGGACACACTCATATGTACTAACTGCTCGTGTACTTTTTAATTTCCCATATTCATGAAATATAAGTGTATAAATTGGGCCGTTGCCAAGCCTAACTAACTGGGACAGAAGAACTTTGTCAACAGCATGCTTGTTGGTTATTCGCGCCAAAAATAAATTGTAAGATAGAGTGTACAGCAAATTAGCCACTTTCGTTCTCACGAAAGTAATGAAGTTAGCCAATACAAAGCTTCAATATTACTGCCGTTTTGAGGGATTCACATTTCATATCTATAGGGCCAACTTGATTTAATTTAAACCCGTCACATTTTTTTAAAGAAATTAATAAACTGATCTTCTAAAAACCACTCTTAATATAGATATTTACACGCGTACTCGCTCAAATATTAAAAGGAACTAAATATTCACTATCGTAACAGAAGAAGGCCTAAGGGGTTTTTTTTTACATCTTTTGCAGTTGTCTTTGACTAGAAGTAGTGAATTTATAAATTAGTCTAGAGCTGTGTAAAATCTTTGTGTATTTTTTTGCTAGTTAATTTATGGCGATTACATTTCCCCAAAGTTTTACGATAAAACTTTATCTTCCTCGACTTACAATAGTGGCATGAAGAACTGGATAAGATTGCACATACTCATGTAATAATTGTTATGCGGATGTTATTATACACTATTACGATAATCTAAAAATCCGGAAAGATAAAGAATAACAAAGAGAATGTACTGTTGTTAAACTCGTATAATGTTTTAATTTAGGGAGCTGCGATGCAGTGGTGGCCATCTAGACGATCTACTACTGCGCCTTTTATATCTCACTCAACTTGTTTGTGTTGTCGGAATCCGGTGACATGTTGTCTTAACAGCGCGAGTATTCATAAATGTGGGTTTTTTAATTATGAAAATAAAAACGCTATTATTACTATTCCCTCTTCCTCAACCGAACGGGGTCGATCACTGGCACTGTTAGCGACACTACTGCTGGCGGGTGAAATTGCACGAAGCGGGACGTAGCCAGCGAGGGGAGAGGTAGCTGCGCGCGCAGTCGGCCGCAGCCTGATGCCGCTCTAAAGCATATGCCTCCGTATAATCAGTTGCGCGTGTGCCGATGCGCGCCGAATGTTTTTGTAACAGCCTGTACATAGCCGGGCCGTCACTAACATCAGCTGCCGCCGACTGGGCCGTGCCGGCGGCCCAAGCGCAGGCATCTAGGAAGGCGAGCCCACCAGCACTTGTGGCGCTCACAGTAACGCACTGGACTCGCGTTCGGAAGGACTCTGGTTCGAGCACCGGTACAGCTAACATGATAATCAGTTTTCAATAGTTCCGCCTGTAATGACCACGCTGTCGACTAGATGTTGAGCAACAAACGTCCATTCTGTTACCAATAAAGGATAACCTTGAGAAGGTACGTATCACAAATTTCTGCACGAGTATTTGCCTTATATGAGGAATTGGAAAAGCATAGCAGTTGGCCAGAGTAGAAACCACGGACGTCGATACTGGGAAAGGTAGAGTGGGCACTGCTGGGGCCTATAGCACAACTCCTGCAAGTTCACAAGTCTACAACTAGTTGACTTGAAGACTTGCAGCATCAAGTCACGTTACACAAACTGAAAGACAAGACTTGTAGAAATCCATACTAATTTTAGAAGACTAGTTAACAACTTTAGCAAGTGTATCTTCATAGTTTTGTAAATTAAATTTTTTTTTTTTGTTTTGGATGAAGATTCGGTTTAGTTTTTTATCCAAGTTCTACAGATAACACAATTTGTAAAATTAAAGCGTAACAATTAGCCAACTAACAGTTAAAAATTTCTTTAAAAATTACGAGAGAAAAAAAAATTATTTAGTGCTTTTACNGAGAGAAAAAAAAATTA
Organism: Clitarchus hookeri; assembly: GCA_002778355.1. NCBI lineage: Eukaryota > Metazoa > Arthropoda > Insecta > Phasmatodea > Phasmatidae > Clitarchus > Clitarchus hookeri. Next base: position 152,187 of record NQII01000020.1, read on the forward strand.
TTTAGTGCTTTTACACACAATTTTACAAACGAAACTAAGTACGCGACTGCCACCAAATTGTTTCTTGTTGCCTGTACGAATGTCTTACACATGCAGCATTATCTTCGCTTTCCACAAACTATCACGTATTTAAGTATTGTATAGAGTTTCTATAACCATAAAAAAGTGTATGAATCAGAATTAAAGCTCAAAAATATATTAATGTTTTTTTTATCATAGATGCACTTGTAAACAAGGTCTACCTAGGGTTTTATTTATACTTGTAGATAATAGAGAATAATTGTGGATTTTCTGTAACACAACTTACAAGTTGGTAAGTTTGTATTATAGCAATCGCCTCTAGGGATGGACTTTCGCTTGTAGTGACAAGGCCCACATTGGTAGCCACAAGTATATCGTTTTGTATAAAATGTGAAAGTGTACAATTATACTTACAACTTGTAGGAGTTGTGTTGTAGACCCTTGGAGGAGGCCAGGACCGGGCCAACTTACTTATTTAATATTTAATGACAGTCAAATATTTCATCGGTATTAGATGAACTATAAGCGGGAACTGAAATGTATAAGTTATTTTGTTGGCTACTTGCACACGGCCTGTAGCTAACATCAGGCTTGCTTCCCAACAGACANCTGAAATGTATAAGTTATTTTGTTGGCTACTTGCACACGGCCTGTAGCTAACATCAGGCTTGCTTCCCAACAGACATTATTTGATTTGTCTAAGAATATTCCTTCCTCATTTATCCAGTGTGTGTTGATGTGACAAACGGGGTGGCGCATTCGACTGCCATCGTCGTTTGAAGTGTATCGCATAGCGGATGTTCGCTGTGCCTTGGTCCCTAANCTGAAATGTATAAGTTATTTTGTTGGCTACTTGCACACGGCCTGTAGCTAACATCAGGCTTGCTTCCCAACAGACGTTATTTGATTTGTCTAAGAATATTCCTTCCTCATTTATCCAGTGTGTGTTGATGTGACAAGCGGGGTGGCGCATTCGACTGCCATCGTCGTTTGAAGTGTATCGCATAGCGGATGTTCGCTGTGCCTTGGTCCCTAAAATGTATCTATGCATGTCTTTTTCCGCTCCTCTCCTTGTCTAATTAGCGAACTAATGGGCGTCGGGTACCTGTCAGCAAATATTATAGGAACCAGGAAATAGTGAAGGTGCGTGTTGTTTCTGGAGTGTGTGTGAATATTCGGCTTGCAAAGACCCGAGGAAAACCTTTCAAATGTCCTGGAAAGAAGTACCTTAACATTAGGACGTACTCCCAAAAACGTAAATTAAAAAAAAACGCGCTCATTTTTTACATTTAATGAACACAATTGAACACTGCCTATGGACTGCTGATATCGGTAAAGCAGAAAAATAATTTTTAACATTTATTCTAGATAAACATTTTATTGCGTTGAACTCTCTCTCTCTCTCTCTCTATCTCTCTTTTCTCTCTATCGTTCTCGCTCTTTCTCTTTATCTCTTTCTCTTTCTTTATCTCTCTTTCTCTCTCTCTTCCTCTCTCTTTCTCTTTCTCTCTCTCTCTTCCTTTCTCTTTCTCTTTCTCTCTCTTTCTCTCTCTCTATATATCAGATGAAGGTTTGTTTCAATCATTATATTGGGCGTATGCGTCAGTCGATTACATTTTAAGGAAGTTTTACTGGAAAAAATACTGGCCTCCCCTGCAATTGAATTGTCAACGCCCCTGTTCGAAATCAAAGAGTAAAGTGGTGAGGCTTGGGCGGCTCTGAACAACGAGGTCTTGAGAGCCTAGGAGGGCGAAGCGGGGTGGATATTGAGCAGCACCGGAGTGCAAGGGCGGGGAAAACGGGAGATCCCCGAGAAAACCCGCCGGCCCAATTCCCACGTGCGAAAATCGGAACCAGCAACCGACCTCCAGAGGGTTGATGAATATCTCGTGCAGTGTAAGGGGAAGAGGAGACACAGAGAGAGAGAGAGAGAGAGAGAGAGAGAGAGAGGGAGGAGGAGGGAAACGTAACGAATGTCAGTCGTGTTAGCAGCTTTCCTGCAGCCATTTAGGCGTTCAAGCACGCTGTTTTCCCCCCGGCTACAGAGCTACACTCGAGGGGCGGCTTACACGAGAGGATTAGAAATACGACACTTCTTGGCTTGCGTGTGGGGTGCCAAGAATGCGTGTAGGTCCCCTAACGTACGGGTCAAAACTCAAGACATTATTTTTCTGCGTAGGTAGTTTGCAGTCTAACATATTCGTTTTGTGGAACTAACACACAACCAGTGTTGCCAAAGTAGCTTTTCTCCCGCTAAATCTAGCTTTTTCAAAGTTCGGTTTAGCGGCATTAATATTTTTATCCAGCCTAGCGATAAATCTAGCTTTTTCCCTGAAGTATGAGAAAAACAACTTCGTGGGCTAAATTAAAATAATATAACAGCGACGTGTGGTTCCTCTCTCTTCTGAGGTTACAGACATTAATCACGATGATTCAGAGGAAACTGCATAGTAAAGAAGATATTTTTATTGGTATTATAAACACGTGGTGTTTGAATGACAAAGTTATAGTTAAATTTACTGTCATCATTCGATTTTAAATAATTTTATAGAAATTTGTTTTTTTTTTTATGGAAAATAGTATTTTTTTGTGTGTGGTCTAGAGTGATTTTTTGAAAAAGCGTTAGCAACACTCCGCAACAACACATCAGTTCAAAATTCTCTGAGGAGCCAAAGTTTAAACAAAATATGTTCGTGCAACACATTACAAATACGGTAGATATTTGCAAATGAAAAAAAAATGTATCTAATGTATCACAAGAGCCTTTGTATACTTGATCATAGAACCATGGTTAGTTAAGAGATACCTAAGTGGTTATCCTGGATTTAACCATTGGAAATATTGTAATAACTGATTTGTTGAAAGAAAACTCATTAAATGAGCGAAATTTGAGCAATGCGCAGCAGACCACATGCATCAACATCTGTTGCAGTTAAACTATAAGTTAATATTCTGCGAACAAGTCAACAGCAAACTTCTACAAGTTTAAAAAAAATACATGAAGGTGTTGACGAGTAAATTCCAAATTTTAATCTGATTTTACTAAATTGAATAAAATGCCTCAAAACTATGTTTAATTTTTGTTATACTACAGCCATTTGACAGACGTGCTCAGGTTTTTGTTCCCATTCAAGTACCATCTCTAAACATTACCGGTCGCAAATTTGTATTTTCGTCACACTCATTCAGGTCTGTTACTTTTGTTATCGCTATTCGATAGTTTGTGATTTCTTCTATTTTTTCCCATAACAAGCATGTGTCTTCCCTGCCCTCCCCCTTACACCCACTCTTTTCCCTGTTATGTAAACACACTGTGACGATTACAACACAAGAAGCGAGGCCGGGGTAAGGCAGGAATGCGACCAACGACTGTTATTAAAACAATGTTCAATAACAACAACGGGGACTCTAACGCAACGACTGAAAATGCAGGAATCTGCAGAAGTACGTATAATATCTGGGTCTGGCTGACACAGTGAGGTTGCGGCAATTTCAACATCTGACAGCGGTAACCCCACCACCAGGTAGAGCCAATAGGAATCAAGTATATCAGAGAAGGTGGGCGTGAACGAGAAGTGTGGTGGACACGGCGGCTGAGGGCCTGTGTCAGTCAGCGTGGGTCCTCCCTGAACGGCGTCTCCGAGCGGCTATTGGGGGTTAGTGTCTTACGCTAGGGCGAGAGAGCGAGCCCGGAGCCCCTTATATCCTTGTCCTCCCTTAACAGATTGTCCTTCACACCTACCTCGATCCCTAACCCCACCAACCACATCACGCTGTAATTATTGTAAGTTGAATCAGTAAAGTTCCTCCTGAATTAATTAGTTTTGCTTAATTAATTGTTCCCGACTTCCGTTGATGAACTGCATAAACTACACGCCCCTTAAGGAAGTATAAATCACGTAGTAATACTTGCCAATCTCCAATTTATTTTTGAGTACACCGACATTCGAGGCTTAATTATTTGGAACATCTGTTAACGGTGTGTGGAGTCTTGGGTTCGAATCACGGGCTATTTTCAGAAATAAATTAAGTGTAACTAAGTTGATATGCCCCTCCTGATCAGCACAAAGGCATGAAAGGACTTAATAAGGATTAATTATAAAAAAAGTTACAATTAAGGGCTCTGCCTACCAAGCCTGAGGCCACAAAGTTTAAATGGGGAATCAATGTTACAGGTGTTAATTCTCAATGTACCAGTTATAAAAATAACTGTTTCAAACAAAGAATATTCTACGTAACATTTCTTATGGAATGCTGGCACGTTAGATATATATTACAAATTTTTAAGGTAATTTATTTTTGGAACTTAAACATAAAAAATTGTATCTCAATATTTAAAATAAATTCTGAACGTGGCAGTATTGTCTGAGAAAGTTGCATTGATTATTTTTTGTTTGAAACATTAATTTTTTAAATTGATGCATTGAGAAGGGATTTCTTTAACATTGATTCCTCATTTAAACACCGTGGCTGCAATCTGGGCAGGCAGAGCCATGAAGGGTGTAGCCAAATCTGAATTACAAATGGTGACTATCCTTCCGATATACGACGAGACAATGGCAATACTACGTTAGCACGCCAACTTGCGAGGCATGGCGGTAGCCAGTGACCTCGGTGCGGAGTCCGAGGCTGAGCTATGTCTCCTCGTTATCGGGAAAGGCTTTGTATCGGCGCGAGAAGGAGGTGTGATTGGCCGCCACGGCCACTTAGCTGCAAACATCCTGCGACTGAGCTGCCCCGCCGGATGTGGTCTGGTAATGTTGGTAAAAAAAAAAACTTCGTCAGGCGTACCAAGGACGGAAGAAGGCAGATAGAGGACAAACTTAGTTTTGAATCGAGGAATGTATGGCAATGGTACAGAAATAAACGGCGAAGAATATTCGTAGTTATGCGATCTCGACTGTTGGGAATCGGAATTTTTCAGGGGTTTTTCATGGCCGATGAGGGTGAAGCGAGATGAGCATGGAGGAGCGCTGGAGTGCAAGGGCGGGGGAAACGGGATGTGCCCGAGTAATCCTGCCAACCAGTGGCATCGTCCGGCATGATTCCCTGGTATGAAAATCTAGGAGCGACCTCGCTGGGAATCGAACTCTGTTCGCAGTTGTTGGGAGAGAGAGCTCTAGCCACTTCAAGAACCACCGCCCCCTTTAAAAATTAATTTTTAAATGTTAGCATTGACGTTCAGACGAGAATAAAGGCGTAATATTAAAAGAGGGAGATCTTAAAAGGTAGCGTATCCTTACTATGTAAACCCGACCACCCAACCTAACGAGCATAAGGATTGGAAGAGTAAAATCGAGCGCGGAGAAGAAACGGGACCTATGCCTTCCCATTCCCACCATTAATGACTTGAGATGGAATTACTGTAATTAAATATTACTTAAAACTAAAATTTATTACATCTTTCCTTCACCTTGCAGAGTAGACGTAAAAGCTCAGTTAAAGTGTGTCTCTTACGAATAAAGTAATTTCGTATATATTTGGAGTTTGCGCGGAGAAGATGAACATCACAATTGGTGCGTAGATACAGGGGAATCTTGCGAGTTAAATGACATGTAGGTTAGACTCCACAATTTAATAAGTACCCGAGAATCATATATTTTTCCTTTGCCTCCTGCTTGAAATAGTGACCTGTTTGTATTTTAAACCAGTCAATGAGAAGGGAGTGGACTGGTTTGGGCGGCTCTTGACAACGAGCTCTTGAGAGAACGAAAACCCATTTTTATTCTAGCCCACTTGTAGGTGAATTAATAAATCGGCTCCTTTGTCAATCAAGGAATAACTTCATTTTAAAAGTAATGAAGAAACTACAGCAGAAAAACAAAGCAAATGATAATGAGTGTTTTATACATGCAACAGAATGAAAAGCACTAAATATCATGTTTCACCTCGGCGTGCAAAGTAGGCCACATGTCTTAACAGGAAGCGATAAAAAAATCAATGAGACTGTCATTGCGACCAGACTAACAGTTGAGTTTTGCCTGTCCCTACTGGCGGGGGGACATAGGTCTGTGACTCCCTTGGGAGGAAGGTTTCTGGGCATCTGAGGTGGTGTGGCAGTACCATGCTATAGTAGCCAAGCCTGGTTACCGCATTTGACTCTAGAAAGGGTGGGTGATGCGTCTCTAATAGCCTCTCTCCAGTCATGGCCTCGTGCCACCCCTGGTTCTGCAAATTGGGATCCACCGCCCGTCTCCCTATGGGAACCAGTCTCCTCGTGGCTGGTAAGGGGTATCTGCCATGATGGCTTGGGCCGATAGTTGGTACCTAGGCCTTGGCGGAGTGTTGGACCACTTGGCATTCAGGTAGATGGGGCCCAATACTGGAATTTCATGGTGAAGAAATTCTATAGTATGGTAAAGGTCAGTGTCCGATGACGGCTCCTCCAACTGCACTGCTGGTGGAAGGAAGTGGTGGCGATGGCTTGGAGGCGGTGATGACAACACGGAAGACCTCTGGAACTTACGGGTACAGACGGAGCTTTACAAGGACGAAAATCTTCCATTCAGGGCGAGGGCTGCTTTTCCCGATTACAGCTATTCCCCGAGGAACCGGGGAAGTATGCCGCTCCGAGTAGATCGTACTCCGCCCTCCTGGTGGGCATGCTGATCATTGGTGGGGTGGTCGGACATTGAAAACCCACTAGTGCCATGGCAAATAAGCGGGAGCACGGGCTGATCGGGTTGGCCCCACCAGAGGTTCTCTCTAGTGTACCGATCACTAGAGGCTGGGCTCGTGCTGGCAGTGGTTAACTCCGGCTGGAGAAGGTCTGGAGAGGTTCCCCCTCTCAAAGAAAGAACGGGCGGTGAGCTGCAACCCGCTCCGGTTGTGTACTGGTAAGACACTAGGGGTTTGGATAGAACCCCGGCCAGACCACACGCTTGGTTTCTGAGGGCGAGGGTCTCTGAATCTTGTGGAAGGGTGTTCTTGGTCGTACTTGTGAATCAGGTTGGGATTTGGATTTGGTTACCTCAGGTGCATGGCTGGGCCACCTGCGATGGAAGGGCGTGACCCCTCTTCCCCACCAATTGGGCGTTCGTAGCGCGGGATGGCCTAACGGCTAAGAGCGCTACGTAAAAATATAAAAGTACGAAGGCCAAGACGCTCTTGTATCTGCATATATATATATCACTACTGGCTACAGCCTGTGTCTAAAAGATCCATTTGCCTGAGCAACTTGGAATTATTCCAACAACCGATGGCTTTTTAGTCACTAAGCAACCACCATAAAAACTCATTCATTTCACAAATTCAAAGTGAATTTTTCTTAATACCTACAGTCGCGAAATGTTCTCGTGATAAATAAATGGTTCTGTCCATAACCTTTAGAGATTAAAACTGAGCTATTCCTTCATCACTTAGAGCTCGACTGCTCAGTTGTGTGAATGCTTTAGTTACTACCGTGTGTTAATAAACTACTGCTTGTGAGAGAAGACTTACTTCCTTTACTATTCTTCACTGAGTTATACGTAAATTTCAGATTTTTTTTCTGCGAAAAATACTTCTACCAGAGACAAGCTGTGTTTAAAAACACTGTAGCATTGTCTTGATTTACAACTGAATACTTCTTTTTCTCTTACTATCCTAAGCACCTAGGCGAATCACGAACCTGGATACGTCAGGCGATTTGTAACAATAGGTAATTGTCGGGCCCAAAAAAATTCCTTTCGTAACAGTTGAATGAGAATAAATATTAAGGAGATGAACTGCATGCAGTTATGGGCAGGAAATTTTTCTTTCGACGGTTTTCCAAAGTGTTTACTTAAACGCGAACCACCTACGATTGATTTTAGTTCAGAGTCCCGCTGGTCGTACAGTGTGAGCGGAAGTTCAGAGAAGCACGTGGAGCTAATATATAATTTAATACGGCGTAGCCTGGTATCGAGTTAGGCTACAACGCGGTAGGAGCAGATGTTTACAGTTAATATACGCTTACGTCCAACTTTTTTTAAGCCCTACTGCAAGGTGTACTTTCAGGTTCTTCCTCCGCCTCATGCATACAAAACTTAACAGTTACACCAAATCGACAACGCACATCATTCGTGCTCACTCTGTTTACTAATATTCTGCATAAGGACTATTTCATACTAGGGATTATTAACACACCTATTTAATCTCTGTTTTAATTCGTATTAATTGTAAATGAAACGTTATAATTTACAAACAAAATATTAGTGAAAGTTCAAGTTAACTAAAAATGGGATATTTTAATGTTAACGTGAGTACTATAGAACGGTTGTTATTCGTGGTACGTTTAGTAAACAACCAAACACGTCATACATGGGTTGGTTTTTTTTTAAGGTTTCTTTCAGAAAGTGTGAAGAAGTCGCGAATTGACTGCGACTGTTTGCCGTGCCAGACTTGTTTCTTCGTAGTGTGTGTGTGAAACCGGTAGGGGTGGCAACCGGAAGGGGAAGTTTGTATGTCGGTGGCAGACGTAACCGGAAGGTTACTGCAGGGCCGGCCAGTCGGGCGAGGGGCAGGGGTTGACCCCTGACCCGACCACGTGCCCGTGGGGCGTGAAACCAAGAGTGTTGGCGAGGGGAGGGTAGCCAGGACGGGTTATGTTGATCGTGCACCAGTGCGCGAGCGGTCGTGTAGTCGGCGTCGCCTGGGGTAAACACGGCCGCCATGGATTGTCCCGCTGCCCGCGGTACACAGAATAGCGACACACACAGAGGAGGAATGACGCGTGGTGCTCTCAGCTCTCTCTGTTGTGCTGGTCGGTCGAGTCCTCTTCTGAAACTACTACACCATATTTTTGTTACAATACCCGCTATCACCTATTACGTGGCGAGTGAGCGAAGAGATTTGGGCGGCTCTTAACATCGGGGTCTTGAGAGCCGGTGAGGGTTAAGTGAGGTGAGTATGTAGCAGCGCCGGAATGAAAGAGTGGTGGAAACGGGAGATCCCCGAGAAAATCTGCCAACCAGTGGCATCTTCGGGTACGATTTTCATTTGCGAAATCTGGGAGTGACCCGGTCGGGGATTGAACCCGGTTCGTTTAATGGGAGGCAAGCAATCTTACCACTTCACCACCGCGGCCCCTATTACGTGGTGACAACAAAATTATTTTGCCGTTAATACCAAATTGTTTTATTCCAACGCTTTCAAAACAACTTTCATTTGTGGTTTCAGATGTTGCAAATATAAAATAAATGTGTTAAGACTGCAGTTTCTAGGCCAAGAAAGCATTGTTATCACGACCAATTATTTGTAAACTTTATGTTCGGCTATTGTAATACGAACGTGTCATAAACCCTACAGCTGTAGACTAGACTACGAATCAGTTACCCGCAAGAAAGTACACCTGGACATTGAGCTTCGCAATGAACAGTGCCGGCAAAAAATATCCTTCATGTTCGTTATGTACACGGTTACGTACACTGGGTTTGAATAATCAAATGCGTGTCTCCTTAATGATAATTTGCAGTTTTTTTTTGAGCAACTACAATGTTTGCAGGAAACTAACAAAATATTTTACAGGCAATAAAGATTTTTTGAACTTTATACATTATTGGTCAATGACAACCTGTCACGTTGGTTGAAAGTTAGGCCATCCATTTGTTTTGTGGCCAAAATTCTGGTTACACATTGACATTTTACTTCTGTGTAGTCAGATATTTTGTGTCGTTTGTGTTAACTAGAGAATAAGTAGAGTGAGATAAAGAGGAAGAGAGATAATGAACAAGAAGTTACCAATATAACTGATGGGCCTACTTTAATTTTAATGGGCGCATAATTTTAATGAAATTCCTAGAAGCTTTGATAGGAGGTAGACCTTGACGTTTTGTTGACAGATTGAACCAGAAATGTGCAGCACCTGTGACGCAAATACACAGTTGCCGTTCTGATTAGTCTAATGTTTGAATAGACAGGGTTTACTAACCTGAAATATTTACAGTGCCGTCATTTTGAAAATAAGTATGTGAGTCATTAAAATCCTATAAGTTCACCTGACTTACTGTAGCACTACTTGTGTTCATAATGTGACGAGAATTATTAGACGTGTTCCATTTACTCACCAGGAATTATCATACAAAAATGCGGGCATAAGAGGTACTTATACATATATTTGATGCTTCTAATGGTTACTGACATCATACAAAGTTTAGTTGAATTTTGATTAATTAATTAATATAACATATAATCTAAATTATTTATATTGCCGCAGTTTAAAAAATGACTGACCTACTTAAAACGTTTAAGTTTTTGTGACCTACTGTGGCATTAATCGTGTGCGAAATTTTGTGGGAATCTGTTTATTGGTCCCCAATATATCGCATTAAAGCTCAATTTTTTCATATGTTTCTATCTTCATATTAGCACATTCTATGTTTGTCACAGATACTGCCAATATATAAAATTAGTTTGAAATTATTTGGTTCATATGGCGTGCTAAACTAAACTAAAATTAATGCACGGCTATTATGTTTAAAACATGTGACTACCACTTTAAGCCATGTACACATGAACTTAAAAAAAATTATAACTTGTCACTAGAAGTTGGTGGGAAACGGTTGATTGTATCCCGGGATATAAGACAACAATTTTATATTTTCATGTGGCACTATTTTACAAGACGGCGGACATAAGTGGCTCCGTTTAGGCAAATTTGGTTTTTGTAATTAATACCGCAAGCATGCACAGTTAAATTGAAACTTATTATATGGTTTCGTAGATACAGAGTACTAAACTAAAATGTTTATATGGCCACCATTTCGAAAACAAGAAGTGTCTGACACACTTAAAACGCATCACTTTACGCCGTATTACTACACGTTTGCCAAATTTGGTAAGACCGGTTGATTGTTTCCCGATGTTACGAATGTGCTATTTATGCTAATTCATGGTTGAAAGGTCTATGGGCGTAGCTCAATAATGAATCATGATTAGGTAGAGCACATCAGTATAAAATGAGGTTTATTGAACATAAGACTTATACAATAACTATTTACGTGACTGTTGATCGGTGGAGCTTTAACTGGTATACCAAGATAATTATTAATTATATTAAGATTTAATACCTCACGCCATTACTGTCACAATCTAATTTGAAAGTCCCCACCTTGTTCATGTTGCCGGAGGCTAATTATAGGAGGCGGTTAACGACGGCCGGACACACCCATCTTACGTGGTTTTCTCTCTGGTCGGGTCGACGACAAAAAACGCCACTCCCGTTGTTACGCTGGCCTATATCGGGAGCGTTGTTTAATATTTTGGGCCTAGTTTACTGGCCGGTGGAGGGGATTTCTGCAACTGTCTCTCGCAAGATGTTATTGCAGTCATACTCGTGTTCCATGTTTGAAGGTGTGATCAGGCAGGCCGCTCAGTTAAGGCCTGATCACATCATAACATCGAGGCATGGTGAAACCATGTTTTTTTATCTGGTGCTTTCTTACAGAATGACGGGAAAATGATGCTCGGTGTATATATATATTTGATTTTTGTAATAGATATTACCAGCGCACAAAGTTAAGTGGAAATCGGTTGCATGGTTTCGTGTATATAGTGTACTACGCTAAAATTTTAACTACCACCATTTTGAAAACAAACCTTTTCTGACACACTTAAAACATACCATTTTTAAATGGCCGGCCATAAAACTTCTTGCATGTTAAATTTGGTAGGAATAGGTTGATTGTTACCCGAGATAGTGCTATCTTACAAAATGGCGGATAGAAGATACTTTTATAGACACATTTGATTTTTGTAATATATATTTTCAGCACACAAAGTTAAGTTGAAATTTGTAACTAACTGTTAATATAAATTATTATCGACTAAATCAAATATGGTCCTTCAAGTAATGTGTACGGTTTTTATGAATGAACTAGGGCAATATTCACAGAATTGGGCTGTTAATTTAAAATTATACACGTAACATGGAAAAATAGTTACATGTCGGGTAATTCAAACCTACGTAATATGTGGGTCAATATAATTAATTTGTAAAGTAAAACTGATAGATATGGTATAAATACATGTAGTTACACGCTGTGTGTAAATTTACAAAGTGTAGCAGTGAAAAAAGTAATGACAGCGTCTGGTGTTTAACCATCCTATCATTACGTAACTTTTTGAAGTATTACTGAGGGAAAAAAATGCAACTGTGATTAAATTACAAATGCATTGTCTGTGTAAATTTCCTTATCTTATAGGAAAATACACTATCAACTACAGTAGGTATACTTTCTGTTGCATAGTGATTGTAATTTAACACAACTGCTTGTGTAATTATAGCGTGGCGTACATATTAGTTTACCCATTTTAAGGGTGTTTATAATTGGTCACTAAATAAAAAAAATTTTATTATAAAAATAGCTTACAAAGACGTTGGTGGAGACTTCTACCACATAAATTTGTATATAAAATAACACAATATTTTACAATATACGCAGACAAGCATAACATTTTTCGTTGGCAGCTAGCAGGTAGACTTAGAAACTAACTTTTCTGAGATGTCAAACAAACTCAGTACTACATAAAATACTGTAAACTGATAAAACTTATAACCTTGATTAATGTAAATGGGGCCTGTGGAAAAGTAATATGTTTAACTCTTTATTTTCAAACTCCCTAGCAAAAGTCATTCGGGAGTATCTGTCGCCTTGTATTAATCACACACTGATGACATATCATTTTATATAGTACAAGGGGATATTTTTGCAGCTCAAATGGCACAAAACATATTGTTACAAAGGCATAAATGAGGTGCGAGGTTGTAAGTCACAGAGCTCCAACAACTGATGATGGATAGGTCGCTGTGGAGGGAGGAAGCGTTTATGTACCAATCATCTCCTTCCCTTGTAAAGGGCTTCATGAATACCACAATAGACATCTGCTAATGATGCTCACGTTTCCTTTGTTCAGCTTGCTCACGTACACAACAGTGTGACGTCCATAAATTCCCCGGCATTTAAAATTATCGACAGAAGTATTTTCCTGTTTCACTTTTTTTTTCATTTCAGAAACATGGGTAACGTATGAGTCAGTTATAACAAGGAGCTCCATGGGCTCTGCTACTGGTTATGACTTGGGTGGAGTAAATGGTTTTGATTCCAAAATTACTTCAATTGGTTTTAACATTTCTCCGTTAGTTTAGATACCTAGTTAAGTTAATATCCAAGATGTCGACGCATATGTAGCGAGAAGACTTGGCGGTCTTGTGATAGTTCCACACCTACCTGCGAAACACTCAGTTGAGAGATTTGGGCGGCTCTTAACAGCGTGGTATTGTGAGCCGATGAGGATGAAACGAGGTGAGAATGGAGCTGCGCCGGAATGCAAGGGGCAAGGGAGACGGGAGATATCCGAGAAAACCCGCCGACCAGCGGCATCGTCCGACACGATTCCCACTTGCGAAAATCCGGGAATGACCCGACCGGGGATTGAACTCGGTTCGCCTTGGTGGGAGGCGAGAACAATCTCTCCGCTGTATCCACGGTCCCGCGAAACACTGAGGATTCCAGCCCTATACTCGGTAGTAGGTGGCCTGAAATTTACTACAGTCCAGAGTTTCTGACGTGTCTTCTAGACTCTTCGTGCATGATTATTTTATTTCACGTATTGAAATAACTTGTTACACTTTTTAATGTGTTTTTAATGCTCTCATGGGCACGTACCCAGTGTGCCCGTTTATGAAATCGGGCCTGGTTGTGTGGACTATTTTCCTCGGTCTTATAAATAGCTTCTGCCGTTGACATGAAGCACAAACATATTTTTATCAGTCCCGATGTACACTGAAGAGCCAAAAAAAACTGGTACACCTGCCTAATATCGTGTAGGGCCCCCGCGAGCACGCAGAAGTGCCGCAAGACGACGTGGCATAGACTAGACTAACGTCTGAAGGTACGCAGGAGGCATTGAAATCTGCGCCAATTTGAGAAAGGGTTGCACGTCTGCCACGTTTAATGATTCTCGTCAGTCGTCGTTTGTACCGTTCGTTCACGATCTTTTTCCGGCCGCAGCGATGTCGAAGATTTGATGTTTTACCGAATTCCCGATATTCACGGTACACTCGTGAAATGGTCGTACGCGAAAATCCAAATTGTATCGCTACCTCAGAGATGCTATGTCCCATCTCTCGTGTGCCAACTATAACACCACGTTCAAACTCACTTAAATATTGATAACCTGCCATTGTAGCAGCAGTAACCGATCTAGAAACTTTGCCAGACGCTTGTTGTCTTATATAGGCGCTGGCGACCGCATCGCGTTACTCTGATTGGTTCAATACCTCTGTCAGAATTTACATGCGCACGCCTATACCAGTTTTTTTGTCTCTCCAGTGTACGACAGAAAGTTATACAGATACTAATACAGTTCCGAACAAATATTGTGTTCGTTGCGACGGCTACATTGATAAGTGTATTGTTAACAAGGAGCAGAGGAGTTCTCCAGCGGTCACCGCCTTCTAGAAGCGTCTTGTATAAGAGGAAGAAGGTTAAGGTACGCGCTAGGCTTTTCACGGTAAACCGAAGACTTTTAAAAGTTATACACAAGATCTACTTGTATCATGTCGTGTATTCTTCCACCTTATGTAATATCAACATTGCCTTCTGCCTGATTACTTTATTCGTGCATAATTCAAGTGAAACTGTAAAATTATAAGGAAGGTAAATGTTTTATACTTTTGCTGTTTATTACACTTATATACATATAAAAATAGAAATTAAAATTAATAATGTNTAAATGTTTTATACTTTTGCTGTTTATTACACTTATATACATATCAAAATAGAAATTAAAATTAATAATTTCAGTATTCACAAATATTTACAAAACACCTTCTATTCAACGTTAAGAAATAGAACTACTTTCCCTCAGTCGTTACCATTTTACTGGGCGCATGTCAAACTATGGGTCCGTTAAAATATTCTTATACATGCAGGGTTAGTGACATCATAGAAATATTTATTTAAAAATNGACCGCATCGCGTTACTCTGATTGGTTCAATACCTCTGTCAGAATTTACATGCGCACGCCTATACCAGTTTTTTTATCTCTCCAGTGTACGACAGAAAGTTATACAGATACTAATACAGTTCCGAACAAATATTGTGTTCGTTGCGACGGCTACATTGATAAGTGTATTGCTAACAAGGAGCAGAGGAGTTCTCCAGCGGTCACCGCCTTCTAGAAGCGTCTTGTATAAGAGGAAGAAGGTTAAGGTACGCCCTAGGCTTTTCACGGTAAACCGAAGACTTTTAAAAGTTATACACAAGATCTACTTGTATCATGTCGTGTATTCTTCCACCTTATGTAATATCAACATTGCCTTCTGCCTGATTACTTTATTCGTGCATAATTCAAGTGAAACTGTGAAATTATAAGGAAGGTAAATGTTTTATACTTTTGCTGTTTATTACACTTATATACATATCAAAATAGAAATTAAAATTAATAATTTCAGTATTCACAAATATTTACAAAACACCTTCTATTCAACGTTAAGAAATAGAACTACTTTCCCTCAGTCGTTACCATTTTACTGGGCGCATGCCAAACTATGGGTCCGTTAAAATATTCTTATACATGCAGGGTTAGTGACATCATAGAAATATTTATTTAAAAAGTGCTGAATTATAGACAGTTCATGGTAATTTGAAGACTTTTGAAAGTTCTGTTTACGATCTTCTTCTCTGATTACTTTGTATTCTTCCACAGTATATACATTTAACTCTTTATGGGCCTCGTCACTTTATCCACGCGCCATCCAAGTGAAATTGTGATATTTTTAGGTAAGTAAATGTGTTATATATACGGACATTTTTTACTATAGCCCCTTCACGTTTACTTCTAACTTTTCTGAAGCCATGCTAAAGTTCTACGTCTCGGATATTCTTCCGCCTCATACAAGCAAAGCTTGACCAAATCTAGAAAATTAAACCAAAGAGACTGCGCTCCGCATTCGTGCGCACTCAGTGTAATACTATTTTTCATAAGAACTATTTCTTACCCAGCATTACCAACACACCAGTTTTCTAACTGTTTGTATTCATATTAATTACAAACGAAAAATTGTAATTTATAGACAAATTATGAGTAAAATTTCTATTGAACAAAAAATAAGGTACTTTTACTTTAACAGAAGTATAAAACGCTTGTGACACATGGCATATTTAGTANTTCTATTGAACAAAAAATAAGGTACTTTTACTTTAACAGAAGTATAAAACGCTTGTGACACATGGCATATTTAGTAAATAACCAAACATGTAATACATAGGATGATTTTTCAAATGTTAGATTCAAAAAGTGCGAAGAAACCGATAATAGACTATGTAATGTGAATAAAACAAGAAACACTGAAATCACTTGGCATCAATTAAAACATTACGCTCGCAATACAACTCCGAGTCTTACGACAATTTTCATTTCTTCGCTGCCAACTTAACCGAGAGCCCACATGTCAGTGTGCACTGTAACATACCGTAAACTGGGGTTACTTTGCACCTGCTAGGGTAACTTTGCACCACTCGAAATGTTTGTTTTACAGCCATTAGGTGAAAAGGTAGAAAACATTACCTGGGTAGATGACATAAAAAATTTTAAATACCTAGCTAAAGTACTTTGTTTCTCTGCTAAATAGCAGGGAAACACAAACATTTTGAGTGGTGCAAGATTACCCCAGCAGGTGTAAAGTTTACGGTATACATAGTTACCGGCAGTGATTTTTTTTCATCAAAGGTTGATTTCCGAAGTGCTCACTTTACCGCCAACAACGTATAAACAGACTATAACCGAAGGGGTTGAGTCCGCCCAGGTCCTGGGAAGGAGGTGTCCTCCAGCGGCACTGTCGGCTAGAAGTTCTCGGTGACATGGTCACTGGGGAGGGAGAGAGGGAGGGAGCTGGTAAAGCACGGCAGTCAGGAACGAAGTACCCCGGGCCTGACGACGACGCTAAGCGACGCGGAACGACGGGGCGCGCATGACGGCGGCCTGGCGCGCGGGGATCAGCCGGCCAGCACATCCGCGCCCGCGTTATCTGCGCCCCCCACGCCCCCATAAACATTGGT
>NQII01000020.1:178932-306193 GCA_002778355.1 Clitarchus hookeri
GGGGGGGGGGGGTCCCCACGAGGAATCTAAGGGCCTGAGCCGTCTAGCATAGCAGCGGCGCTAGTCTTGATATATAATTCATGGGTCAAAATTTGACCATTCAAGATGGCTTCCACCCTCCCTTGACTGAACGGCCGAGAGCCCGTTCCATCGCCGTTGGATTCTACAATGACGTGAAAGAGAAGGGGGAAGTTATTATCTAGGATTCTTTCTCCACAGAAATCTCCTAGCCAAACTGATATGTCGAACAGGTCACCCGCTAGTTCGAAACAGTGACTTATTTCCTATAGGGGCTGGAAAACTCGCAGGCGTTCATAAATTATATCGTGAGATCCCAGCTTACCACCTTAAGTCATTACCTAACGTTATCCGGGGACGACGCGTGCTCGTCCGACTTCAGTAAGTGGTACGTGGTATAAACCATTTTTTTTTTTNCCTAACGTTATCCGGGGACGACGCGTGCTCGTCCGACTTCAGTAAGTGGTACGTGGTATAAACCATTTTTTTTTTTAGAAAAAGCAGTGCATTTTCCCCTATAAAGCATACACGTAAAATAACTGAGCTTATGACATAGTATTTAATTTTTATTTAAATTTTTTGTCTGAAGCGATTTTCGTCTTTGTGCAACAGAAATTGGGGCTTCATTAATTATACAGCCACTGATTGAAGAATAACACAGGAGAGACAAGAACAATTCAATTTCCTGGAAACGACGGTACCGGCAACGAACTGGAAAGTGTTGTACAGAGCGGACATGTTTTTTTGTGTAGGCGAAGGCGTATTTGACCACGAAGTTACCATTAATAACCGGCGTTTTCAAGGTTTCGGATTCGANAGCATACACGTAAAATAACTGAGCTTATGACATAGTATTTAATTTTTATTTAAATTTTTTGTCTGAAGCGATTTTGGTCTTTGTGCAACAGAAATTGGGGCTTCATTAATTATACAGCCACTGATTGAAGAAGGGGAGAGGAGAGACAAGAACAATTTAATTTCCTGGAAACGACGGTACCGGTAACGTACTGGAAAGTGTTGTACAGAGCGGACATGCTTTTTTGTGTAGGCGAAGGCGTATTTGACCACGAAGTTACCATTAATAACCGGCGTTTTCAAGGTTTCGGATTCGANTTTTTTGTGTAGGCGAAGGCGTATTTGACCACGAAGTTACCATTAATAACCGGCGTTTTCAAGGTTTCGGATTCGAGGCCTTTCGATTAGATTTCGAGGTGAATGCCGACTCAGATCCTTTGGAGCTTTCAAGAGTAACAATTATATTCTAAATTTCTCCACATATTACTTATATTTTAGTTCTTGTGATTAATAATAATATGATAATTTATGATAATAACAGGAAATAAGTTTTGAAAAAAATATGAAAGTAACTGTATAAATTATGCTTGTATAAACCATTCGAACAAATGTCAAAACTTAACAAAATATTTATGTCAGGCTACAGCTTGAAATAATTGTCCATGCCATTAGAACGTCATAAAGAATATATGGGGAGGGAAGAGATTTGGGCGGCTCTTAACGTTGAGGTCTTGAGTGTCGACGAGGGTGAACTGAGTAGGGAGCAGCGCCGGAATGCAGGAGCGGGGGAAATGGGAGATCTCCGAGAAGACCCACTGACTAGCTGCATCATCTAGNAAGAATATAGTTTGTATTTTTAAAAAAATTTTGTGTTTCGCCCGTATTTTAATTTTAGCTTATGAGATAATATTAAAAGTCAAAATATGTCAAAGTTAAACACGTAAGCCTACTGCAGTTGAAGAAAGAGGAGTTTTTCAAAATAATAAAATAATTATTGCTTCACGCCACTCCCGTATCTTCAAGAAACACTTTAACCAAAATCAAACTTTGCATTAAAATGAGGTTTTTTTAGTTTTGTACCAACAAATATTTTAAGTGAAAAAATCTGATATCACCTATAAAAAGCACGATTAATGTTACTTTTTCAAGTGATTTGACAGTCTGATAAAGTTAGAATTGATATAATGTCAGGAAACGATAAAAAATGTCCTCGGAATCCAGAAAAAATAAAGGTTCTTTACCTTTCGAACGACTTTAACACTTGCCTCCCAATATCTCAAGCCATCAGTTTCAACTACCTACTTTTTTTTTTTTTTTTTTCGATTCCTGCTATAAAGGCCAAACACGCATTATTGATGCAGGGGTTTAAGTAGTTTCTTTAGCTTATCATCGTGTATGACTTTCCTTCCTTTGGATCTCTCGGGTAACGTATCTTTTATTGTTTTTTTTATTACTTGCGTACCGTGACCCTTTGTTTGATTATTGTTGTGTATTATTGTAAACCATATTTTATTTATCTGCGAAGCTGCTTGGAGGGTGAATGTGGCGCGGTTGATCCTGCCATCCAACCTGACTCTCCCGGAAGCTGACTAGCATGAAAGCTAAATTTTCTTATTACATCGGCGGCGCCTCGGCTCGGATTCAGATCCGGGACGCGTCGTACGTGCGGATGGCCTCACTGAGGAGCCCGGGGAAAGGACTAGGGGGTGTGTGTGGGTTATCTCGCCGGTCGCCCCCAGCGATGGACAACGTCACGACGAGATGGGTCCAGCGGAGGGCGAGCGCTATCAGTGATGGATGGTGGACAGTCCCTTCTCACCGGGGTCCCATCCATCAGCTGGCGGAGAAGATCTCCGGGTCACCGCCTCGTCACCGAGACAACACGAACTCGTCTTGCGCCGCGCAGTTAGGCGACAACGACTCCCGGTCACAAGCGGCTATCGAGTGAGCTGCTTACAATGTGGCTGTTCCACACCTTTGTTCCGCTACGGGCTGCTATGGCACCACCCCGCATAAGCGGGACGCCCTAGACATAAAAACCTCCTAGAATAAGCATATAGGGCACAGTGGCTTTCGTCCAGCTAAAGCGGATGCTGTATATACATGCATACATAACATACGTGCGTATAGGCTATTCACGGTTAAGATAGCAATTTTTAAGGCTCTCCCGCCAGATATTAACCGCTAATAAATATATTTTAATGCAGCCTCAGACGTTTACTTTTGAGAGTGGCGAAATGAATACACTGTGTTTGTTAGTCGTATGACAATGCTTATATTAAAAAGCGGTGGAAAGATAGAAAAAGACTGCAAGGAAAAATTTTGCAGGGCCATAAAACCGCTTACTTTACAGTGAATATACTATACATGCAGACATACATGCATGATACATGTGTATACATACATACTTCTATGCATACGCAGAATAAGTTTAACAGCCCTGGTGTCCATCATATGTGTAAGGGAAAGCTTATACGAAGGAAATGCCAATAAATATATAGTTGGAAGTACTGAAAGAAATAGCATTTAAAATTCTGTTATGACCACAGCCCATGGGTTTCATGTGGTAACCACACTCAAAACCAAACCTCATGAGTAGATAAGAAACAGGATTCTAGGTGAAGGTCCTGGGTGAACTGCGAGGCGGTGGTTAGTGACCTCGGGCATAGGCCATTTCGGATGTGTGTGACCTAAGAATGATTTTGGTGCGAGACTTTGGATGACCTTAACTTGGAATCAATTTAACAAAAATTCAATAAAAAATAACTTTCCGAAAATTTTTGAATACCTTTTAAAAAATATAGAAATAATAGTTTACGTCCTTGCATTCCACACGGCTATATTACACGATGGCTCTTCGCCCACCATATTGACCGTAGCTGATATACTTAATTTTTGTAAATCTTATTTTACAACATTTTTTAAATTTATATATTTATTTTTAATCTAATTTTTAAATAATGTTTATCAACAACTCGCGTCCAGGAAGTTCAGAGTTCGACCTTACAGGGTAATATTAGTGGCAAGACGATGAAGCATTCTCACTCAATTATGTAAGCATGAGAGACGAAGCCAATTGAAAGCAGCAATATGAGGACCAATGGGAAGTGTGTTTTTGGGAGTACACTCGGAATATTTAAAATAAAAAAGAGTATAAACTAAAAAGAGCTACTTTATAATTTTTTTTTCTAAAAAAGAAAATAATGCCGAATTCATTTGTATTTACCTCAGATCATAAAGTTAATTTATAAACGAATTTAAAAACTGGAGCTAAATGTACACATTATGAAGTTTGCATTCCTTAATACAATAAGGGACATTTGAGTGGGAGGAGCATGAGCGAGTAAAATTGTACAATTAGCGAAGCAACTAAACCAGGCAACCCAATACATGGTGGCATTGAACCTACTAAAGCGTCCGCAAAATATCCTGTATCCAGTTAATACATGTCCACGGGGAAACACGGCAGAGTAGTGGTTAGTGATAGAAGGGCTCGAGCGTAAATCAGTAATTTAGAAGTGAGGTATGAAATGGGTGTGATTAATTGAGCAATGTTAATTAAGGTGACGGATGAGTTGCATATTGGTTATGACACCGTCAAGAATAAGGTTTTTAGTCGGGATTCCTATGTGCATGGGTAAGAGACAAAACCCATTCCTCCCGGAAGTAAGTTTTAAAAAAATGCTTTCACGAAAATAATTTTAAAAAATGATTTACAGGATATTTTATAATATATATTTTTATAAAAATTTAAATATTTTAACACAGTTTAATATGCCTATGTTGTAGGGGTGTAAATATATTATTTCTAAAAATTTTACAAAATAATTTTTAATTTTTTTTATAATTATTTATTAAATGTAATTTTTTAAGATGTATATTGCCTAACTTCACGCTTCAGGGCCACTATCAAGACACATACAAGGTGCCTTGATGCCCATGATCAACCTAGCTTCTCGCGTCTCGCCTTGTACCCGGTTCCAGGAGCCCCACTCTTCCGATCTACTCTCATAAAATCCACCATCTCATTGGCACATTCATTCCTAATAGTGAAAATGTGTGTTGTTTTGGCACCGGGCCATAGATTTTCCAAGTGATTTGTGAGTCTGTCTCCACCACATTCTTGATGTGTGAGAGGCTTGACACTTCTTGGAATATGAGGTACATTTTAACTAAAACTTCTCCTCCCGCTCGCATGATTGTCACTCTCTACAGAAGATCTGCACTACTCGTGTCCTATAAGTAAGAGCATCATCGTCCAAAGTCAATACAGATGAACCGGACACCGATTTCAGAACGAAAGTTATGCACAACGGGCTACAGAACATTACCCACATACAGTTGACCTGTTACGAAGTGATCAACGAGCAAAAGTAGAGTACGTCTACTAAGTATAATTCCTGCTGGAACAAGATGCCGCCACAGTAAGAATGGACGTCATGGAAGTGCCTCAATCTCGCTGCCAATCCACGGGCACGTCACACCCTCGCTGATCGTGAGTCAGGATGTAGACACACGCATGTTTTGTCTGTGAACGTGGTATGTCTCCATGCGGCAAGAACCTAGTGAACGTGACATGCTTCCACGCGGCATGAACCTAGTCGAGGTGAGCGCGCTTCTCGTTGATTGCTCTAGTCGATAGCAATGTCTTACGAGAAGGCGCCTCATGACTTGTAGACATGTCTGTGGTGCACGCAAAGTCTGCTCCGTAGTGTATGCACAGATACTTGCAAGTGGGTTGCTGGGTAAGATTGGCGTCTCCTAGCGCTGGCCGCTGAAAGGCCTGACTTGCGATGTTGTAATGGTATGAGGATGACTAGTACAAGATGTTTCATGAGTCACGAAATGTGTTTCCCGGAACTTTTTCCACACACGAATCGTATCGCTTTAGGTGACTCCTACCAGGGCAGCCACCTATCTCTCTCTCTCTCTATCTCTCTCTCTCTCTCTCTCTCTCTCTCTCTGTGAATGTCCCACCACCAGGGATTATAATCCGAGGTCATTGAAACTTTGTCGACTGTATCTGAACATTTGAAACTCTCTACCAGCAGCACCAGGCATCAGCAATTGGACACGTTTGCGAGCATAAGCTGTCGCAATGCGATAGCGCTGTTCTGGCTGGCAGCACACAATATTGGTCAATGAGGATTTTCTGAACAAGGTCCGACTATCGAGTGAGAGACGAAATTTATTTTATGCAGTCTATACACGTGTCGTTATTTTCTCCCTAGTCACAAGGAGTTTTCAATGACTGCTGCTTTTCAGTAAGCGTACCCGTTGCATGAAGCATCGGTAAGGAAAGTAATCCCTTTCGTTTATATGAACACAGACAAATGACAAGGAGTTTCGGAGATTATCGTGTGCATAACACTCTGGTTGGTTTATCCTTTTATGACTGGATGATCAAGTTTTGACTGATAAATTCCTTGCAGACCAATCACAAACGCTCTGCTTTAGAGGTACCAGAATCCTCACTGGCCCAAATAAAATGCATAGTAGCTTCATACATGCAATACTGCAAATAATGAAAGAAAACTGTCGGACATGCATACAGTACGATGAATTCTAGCAAACAGTTAATGTTTCCCACGATGATATGGTTTTAGCGTTGAAGCGTGGCGGACGAGGCAGTGTGTTTGACGAAGCAGATCAGCTAGGTTCCCCCCAACCTCGGGTGGTGATTGGCCATGGCAGAGGACCAGAGCCCCGGGCTGTGTAGTGGTCTGTCTCAGCGGGGGGCCGCCACTGTAGGCCAGTCTATCTGACACCGCCCTGGTCCATTCTCCCCCGCCTCCCCCCTATCAAACGCTAACACCCACTGTGTTGTCACCGCCGGCTGGCTGCATCAGTCCTGTGGGGGCTGCGTCAGAGAGACTTGCCGAGCATCGACTTCACTTCCGAGTTATCAACTACATATATTCCCTAGTCACAGTCCTCGAGGATCAGCAACTAGGCAAATTGTTCACAAGCACTTAATGACAATTCATATGTGTAAAATGATTATAAATTTTTTTATAAAATTCGCAGATGTTTGCGTTATTAGAAAAAAATTCAGTTCCCTTAAAAAAAATTAATTATTGTGTGATTTGTGAGGAAATTGCACGTCTTAATTCAGTCTGTTGTGATTCCATAAAACGTTCTCCAGTTGAAGTCTGAGACTTAGTCGCGTTACTAGGAGGCTAGGGTATGGGCAGCTCTCGAGTGAGAGCGGACTCGGTTGCCGGTCGCTGGCCAGATAGCCGGCCGGCCAGTCGCATTAAGACGCCACGCACGGGAAGTCGTTACCCCCGGGGATCATTACCGTATTTGCAGCTCGCATCTGGCTAATGAGGGCGGAGGGAGACTTCCTCCCGCCCGCGCAAGCGAGTAATCTCGGCCGGCCGCGGTGATTAGTGCACGTCGCAGACCGCGCCGCGGCAGTCTTCGGCCGCAGGGGCGACGTCACGCAACGTCCGTGCGTGCTCCAGGTGACGCCGGGCCGGAGGTACTCGCCCTCGCGTGCGCGCGCCGAACTAAACTCCAGCGCAGTTACGTGGGCGAGTGTCATTTGTCAGGATTTTACAACCCACGTCCTTCTGGCTCCCGACTCCTCTCCCACCTCACTCCTCATTAGCACCTTTACACCAGGCTCACATAGACTGTTATTTCCATTGCGTTATTAAAAGCACGCTGGTCACTGTAAAATGTTTTGTTCAAATTTACCCTGCAAAAACTGTTTGCTAATGATTTTAAAAGAATGGTATTTTTTAAAACATTAGTAACCAGAAAATAATTTTCTAACCCACAAAACATTTGGCAGACCCTATTCAAACAAAACGTTTTGTCACAATCGAATTTTCCCACTGTTTCGAGAAAAGCAATCCGGAGGTAGTTGAAGACCAATCGACTGCGTGAATCAAGAATTTAAGAACGGCTGTCAAGTCCAAATGCTTCAGCAGCCCCCTTTATTTTCGATTGGTAGTGACATGCTTATGTCGCGTTATTTCGCACCAGTAGACTAAACTGCTAAATGATATATGTTCGTCTGACTTGCACCATTGGCCAACAACTTGTGCGATATATACCAAGGTCGCTTTAAACCAACCAACAGCAAAGGCACAATGATTGATCAACCAATCTCCAGTAAAGAGGTCACACAGGTTAATAGCGCCTTGTAGACTCCGGCAGTCAATGAAGTCGGTACATGGCATTGAAGTATATTGTGTTACCAAATAATAATGCTAACTTTGCACGTCTCTATCAATAAGGGACACAGTTGTTTTTCCTGCGCGTAAATGGAAGGCATGGCACTCTCACAGTAGATCACTCTAAGAAAGGATGGAGATAACGCGATGTTTGATTATAGTTAGTGCCGTTCTGTCACTTTTGGCAACGCCTTGGTGCAGACCATCGGTTGGTCTGGAACAATTGCTGGTTTGGACTGCTCACCGCATGGCGAGGCCTATTCAGCTCAATGCCTCAATAAAATAATACTTTTCTTCCCTTCCCTCTACCTGGCCTGCTTAATATTTTTGAGTAAAATTTTCTGTTTACAATTACCGTTTCAGAAAAGTTTCAGATTTGTGGACAAGGTTAGATTTTTTAGTATCATCTGTAAAGTGTCAACGAATATGCAAAGAGACTAAAACGGGTTGCTCCCGAACGACTTCTATGCGTAAAATTTATGATAATGAAAATTCAACTTTTTGCAGAGATATGGTGCAAACACTTCTCATTATTCTTGGGTCATAAATAGCGATGGAAGAATTCTGCGTTTAAGGACAAGCGAGACTAACAAATGTACATTCGAGTTACGGATGCACGTGAACCACATACGTGCCACCTGGTAGGGACTGGCCATCCAGTTTGGCGGTGGCCAGTAAACAAATAGTTGAAGATTGAGAATACAGGGGACTGAGACGTCTAGCCAACTGTTTTTGAATAAGTGGAATTCCGATATCCCTAGTGATAAATGATAGCAGTGCCGGTTGCGGAACTGTTGCAGTAGGGTACTCTGGCGAGTGGTCAGTATCGCACTGTGCTCGCAGCAGAACTC
This sequence comes from Clitarchus hookeri, assembly GCA_002778355.1. Taxonomy (NCBI): domain Eukaryota; kingdom Metazoa; phylum Arthropoda; class Insecta; order Phasmatodea; family Phasmatidae; genus Clitarchus; species Clitarchus hookeri. The sequence continues at coordinate 187,781 of NQII01000020.1, forward strand.
AGTGAACACGGTGTCGCAAGAGACGGAACGTGGCGCGACCACTCGCGAACAAGCAGCGACATACTCCGAGTGTGACATTCGCTGCAGGAACATGTTAAGGTGGAATCAATTGATATAAAAACTATGGGGAAACCGGCAGCGTTTGTCGCAACACTTCAGCATGCGCCATTCCTGCTGGAAGTGCCGTGTTTGCAAGGAATGTTTTCGCTGCAGAGGTCGGGTCTGGCCTCACCACCACCTCCTCCCAGAACCAACATCCAACGGGGTTTACTGGGCACTACTTTATTCATTAGTCTATTCGTCTGTGGATCCTGCAGATTGTATTAGTTCATCAGCTTCCTCGGGAAAGATTGTCCGGCGTTGAGCTCTACCATTACTTTTGTCTTAACATCATCCTTCCTTGAGAGAAGGTCAGTTTTGCCTATCATTCTGAACCATCTCGAAAAGTTTCTATTGAATCTGGGGTTCTCATATCAACTCTCAATAACACCATACCTTGTTTATTGCCACCTCCATCATCCAAATCACACTTCTGTTTTCATCCTTTTTTGTCATAGCCGTGTGATTCTTTTATATTCAGTTGGTGATTAGTCTTAATTGTGAACTGTTCGTCACCATAAGGTAAGTGTTTGCAGGCAGCTCGCCGGTACGACAATGGTGACAACGTTAGCAGGAGAAAGGGGTGTAACTTACACCTCCGCAGACCCCCAAAATGCGGAGAGGAGCCATTGGCTAGTGGGCCCGCAAATTTTGGCTAATAATGTGTGCTCATTTTAAAATGTTCGCAGATCAGAGAACATGACTCACCATGCAACATGCAGTTTACGAACCACATTATAGGAGTTATGCTTTTATTTCTGGCTTCCCTGATCCTCTCACATTTACTCACGGGCAAATTAGCCCACTAATCTTAGATAATAAACGCATCCATAGTAAAAGGTTTGCATGTCAATGTGCTATGAAATATTTTTATTAATATTTGTGATGTCTTAACAAAGAATAATAGCGACTATCTTTTTCCACTTAGTTGCCTTTGTTTGTGTACAGTTGTATTTGTTTCATTTGTGTACGTACGCCTTTCAATTTCACTTACTTAGTTTATTAACTTTAGTTTGTTTTTAGTTATGCAAAGACAATTTTTGTTATCTTAATGTTTATTGTCATTAGAATAAATCATCTATTACACTAAAACATTTTAATATTTAGTGAAGGGGGCACAAAATACAAATTTCTGAGGAAACGGTGCAATTATCAATGTTTCTCAAGAGGGAGTATGGGGTACAGTGCTAGATGCCCGCGCAGTAACCAACTGTGTCGTAAATTTATATATATACATATATATATATATATATATATAGACGCTGAGTTTAGGGTGCTAACCAAAAGAAACATTATTTAAAATTTGTACGAAATACCGTTTAATATGTAGACATTACTTGTAAGTACAAGGCCTAATCTTTCCTTGCGTTGAATAAATTATAGATATAATTTGTTTTTTGCATCATGGCATGTCAAAATCACAATTTTAGTGTTTTGGGGACTTGGCTTACAAATTAAATAGACAAAAACGTTTACAGAAAATTTAATAAGTGACTAAAAGGTTATTCCTTAATTAATTTTAAGGTACGTTTAGCAAAATTTGTTTTACATAATTATAAACGATTACAAATAAAAAAATTGGAAAAAATGTATTTATTTTGGCAATTTTTAAATATTGCGAAAACATTTCATAGCGTGATTTTAAAAATAACTGGAAGTAATATGATATCGTACTTCAATGCTTGTTATTTCACTTCAAGTAAGTTCTTAACATGCACGAATCAAAATCACTAAAAGTTTTTTTATCATGCCATCTTGTATTTTTTTTTCATTGTAGCTATACTTTATGATCGGACGTTAAAAATCAGAAAGCTTGACGTGACGTAAAGGACTACTTATCAGAATTTCTGAAGTTCATAAGGTTTCAGTTACATCCATGTTTTTTCATATAGGACAAACCTTATTAAATAATGAGAGTACCTTTCATCGCGGTTATAGACGTAAAACGAATTAAGGATTTTTTTTGTTTACATAATTGTGCTTTGGAAAGCTTGGTTTTCAAATATTGAATCTGAGTATTAAGTTATGGAGTTATATACATAAATCTGAGATGGTTGGGATCTCTGTCCGTTAATGCAAATGTAACACAAGGAGTCCCATACCATAATCTGTTCACGGTAAACTGAGCTCTTTTAAAAGACCTGCTTGAGATCTGCTTATATGCATATTGTGTATTCTTCAGCTATATGTAACATTAACATTGCCAGAGGCCTTGTCACTTTATTCACGCGTCGGTCGAGGGGAAATGTAAAATATTATTTGATACTGGGTCTCCAAGAATTTTTCTCGTAAAATCACAAAACAAAAATATTTTACAGCGTAGCCTGAAAGTATGACTTACGCAGGGTTTTCAGAAAAGTGGTACGTGACCATGGGTGGACGGAGTATGGGTGGCGACGTGTGTCTCACCGCAGCGGTGTGGTTGCAGGCAGCGGAGACGAGGCGGAGCAGCAGGAGCAGCAGCCGGGGGCGGCGTCGGGGGCGGCCATGGAGGAGGAGGCGCCGGCGCTGAGGGTGCGGCCGCCGCAGGAGCTGGTGTCGCCGCACGTGGAGTTGCGCCGCGGCGGCGCCTGGCCCAGGGAGGACCTGCCAGCGCGCTGGCCCAGCGACCAACCTCCGGTGCCCTGGGAGGTGAGTCGAGCCCTCGGGCCATACCCTCGCTGCTGCAGCCTGCTAAAGGCTGTTCACGGTAAACTGAACACCTTTGAAATCCCTGCTGAAGATCTACTTTTATGCACTTTATGTATTCCACTACACGTAACATAATCTTCGCGGTGATCCTCGTCACTTTATTCATGCGATGATCAAGTGAAACTGTATTATTAGAAAAGTGAATATTTTACAACTTAATTAATTCCTATATTTATAGGCATTAAAAAACAGAAAGACAAACAAATAATTTCAGTATTTACAAATTTTTACCTAGCACTTGTAATTCAACTTTAAGATATGGAACTACTTTCTGTCCGTTTGGATCGTTCCTTCCTAAAGGCCGTGGACTATTCCTTCCTCCTTCGTGCCTTTGTAAGCAACTTACTCCGTCTCTATCTCGTTGTCGAAGAAAAGTTCAGCTCAATCCACCCATCTACCAAGGTTTGAAACTGGCTAACGTCTTCAAGAATAGAGGGTAACTTCCCTACAATTTTAGACCGTAGAAGGAATATGTGGTATTGGGCACATGTGTTGTCAGCGCAGTAACCAGTTGAAAGACTGTTACGTACTTATGTATATATATATATATATATATATACACACACTGACATGGTAAAAATAATGGGATAGCAATATTTAAAGGTAATAGTCAGTGGCGCCACCATACCGTTACATCTTGAAAGTTCCCAAGACCTATATCAATTGTGTTCTGGCATCGCGCGAAGGTTCGAGGAGCATTGTGGAGAGTTTAAACTGCTGCTGTGGCCACCTCGTTCGCCCGATATGAACCCGATCGAGCATTTATGGGACACGTAGTGGAGAGGTGCGTTCGCACCCAAGATTTTGCTCATGTGAAATAGCAGAGAGCTGTGGGTAGCTATCCAGACGGTATGGGCCAACATCTCTCTTCAAGTGCTTCGTTCGCTTGTGGAATCGATGCTGCGACGAGTTTCTGTACTTCCCCGGGGAAAATGAGGGCCTACACTATACGAGACCTGTATCCCGTGACTTTTGGCATGTAAGTGTGTATATTTTACGGTATATATATGCACGTGACGTTCTTTGGAATATTCGCCTAGATGTAATTCATCTAGGCTCTGGCACCTCTTGATTTGAACAGTTGTTCTGGGAATCCGAGAGTTGACGTTGGGGACGTGAGAAGTATATGAAAATCAGTCTGTTTCAGTATCACTATGTGAGTGTAGCGTCTTGGAGCCCAACTCCGGCCGTCGCTCTAAGGTTAACTAATCACTTTTGTAAAAAAGTAATTTAATAATATTTTGTTTACACATCTGAGTAAGAATTTGCAAGAAAACGAACGTTTCTGACAATGTTACTTCACTTGATCGTCACGCGAACTATTTTCATGCCAATGTTCAATTTTAAATTTGATAAACGTATACAATTGAGAACAAAAAAAAATAGTAAACAAGGCTACCAAAAATGCTTAGTCAACAGTAAACCAACAGAGCTACGTAGAAGTAAACAGTTGATGTTCAGAGCTATGTGATGTACCAAAAAAAGAACTTATTTATTATTATTGTAGAAGATTTCGAATAGTTTCTTTTTATTTACCGACGTACGGCGAGTTCACTTTATAGGTTCTGATTTGACAATGCTTTGACACTACATTTCCTGGTTGATACGTCATTTCTACTGGCGAACGCGGTTGTAGTTCGGGATAAAATTGTCACATTCATTTCTGTCTGGTAAGGTATCCTTTGTCACAAATGATGCTATGAAAACTCCCATAACCTTAAAAACTTTTTTTCTAAATAATTTTTTTTTAATGCGGCGTAGGAATTGTACAAGAAGTATCGGTCTCATTTAAAACATTCCCTTATTAAGAAAGCTACGAAAAGTGATAATATAAAGTGTCTGGGAGAAATCACATATACACCTTTATTTAGGAAGATATTAGAATAAAAATCTCATCGCCGGCGTAGGAAAAAATACAGAGGAGGAGTTTACGGCACCCTAAAATAGAAACTAGGGTTAACCAGCCTGGCTTTAAAAAAAAAGAGATGGTTTATTTTATATAAAATTTAATAATATTATTCCTTGGGTAAAAATGTTGCAATTATTTTGCTTATTTATTGTATTTTAAAATTTTTGAACGTTGCTGATTTTGAGTTAAATCTCCAGTAATAAATAACATCTTACATCTTCCTGACTCCAAAAAAGCCTCACCTACCAGGCTTAAGCGGGAAAGCTAAGCGGTATTGATCCAGGCATCGCTTATTTTTTCTGTCTTCTGTGCTGCTTTTACATCGGTGAGTGGCGAGACAGCAATGGAACTGCTCGGGCAGATCCCGGCTTAGAGCGGATGGCGATGTTTGCTCGAACAGATGTGTTTTAATAGTGTCGCCAGAGCGCACTGTTCAAAACTGTATTTGAAAATGTTATGTTTTTGTCGAACAATTTCCAATTTAGTGATTACCTATAACGTCATTTCTAGTAGACAATTATTTCAGCTGAAACATTTTGTAAAATTAATCGTCAATTTCTAAATAAAATTATGGCTATTTTGCTATGTTGCAAAAAACTACGCAAAAAAAATTTATTTATGTGAAATTATATTACGAACAACTTCTTCAAATTTAAAAATGCTGAACACAGTAGACATAAAATGCCGCCGTAGTGTACGCACAAAACGACTTTATTTTTATTACGCATCAGTATAATGAGAAACATTTAAGGGCTGATAAGGGACAAGCTAAAATCTTTACACGGACTATTTGTACGTTACCACTACTTCCTTAGTTGAATCAATCAGATTGTGACTCATTTAATAAAAATCTTGGGCGAACAATTTCGTTAAAATCAGGACTGAATCAGAAACACAACCTTGTCAGAAGTGAAGGGGTTATCCACACAAGAGCAGCTGCCAATGATAGATGATGGTTTGTCAGGTTACGTGGGCAACTGCGAAATAAAGGTTGCAGGAATGTGAAATTACAAATGATTTGCGTACGCTCCTGTAAAGAGAAATATTTTTTTCAGGAAATATGATTCGCGTTTTTATTTTATGTTTTTCAGCGAATTAAATTAATTCTGACCCTGGAGGTACTATAACATGTAACCGAATCACGGCCGTACGGTTCGCCGGATTTCAAGAAAGGAAATGTCGCTCCTGTACGAGTAGCCAGTCAAAATAAATAAACAAGATTAAACTTACCAGTGTCTAGATGAGGGGCCACGGTGGTGTAGTGGTCAGACTACCCACCTCACACCTAGGTGAACTGAGTTCGATTCCAGGCGGGGTGGCTCCCGGATTTTGCCGCAGGTCGGTGTGTTTTCTCGGGGATCTCCCGTTTCCCCCACCCTCGAATTCCGGCGCAGCTCCATACTCACCTCGTTTCACCCTCGTCGGCTCTCAAAAGCCCTCGATGTTCAGAGCCCGCCCAAATCTCTCCACTCCAGTAGTGTGTTGGAGACTGGCGTGCACTTAATGACGACACACAGCGCAGTGAGGGAGCGTGCGTAGTGAGCTTCCTGACGCAACAGTTGCACACCCCCCGCCAGGACTAGAGCAAGGNACAGCAGCTCCCCTCCTGGATGACCCCGCGGCCATTAACGCGTAGAACCCCCGCCGTCTTCAAAAGGACCTTCCTCGGCGAGTTGCTTGTCGGAGGGGGAGTGCAGGAAGGCTGTTGGACGCGCACATACATGGCAATGATTGACTGACTTAATGTCTTCCTCCCCGCCTTCCCTCACCCGCCCTGGCTTCTGCACGGCTGCCACCCCTCAACCCTCCTGGCGCTAGGGTGCCGCACAAGGGTAGCAGCCGACCAAGTGCCTCTTATCTACCTTGTGGTTAAGGTGGAGGTATCCTTGCCATATTGGGTTTATTTCAGTTTATTTATAACTTGTTGTTAACATTTAACATTGCAATTCAAACCTTAATATTGAAAAGGGTATACAATGAGCTAATATTTATTACGTTCACATATGCAACGAAAACCACTTGGGTTAAAAATTGTGGAATTAAAATAGCTGTTAAGATATAGTATATCGCCTTAACAGAATTTGTTTTCAAATATTTGACCTGAAAGGTAAGCTAAGGAGAAACAAAACCAAATTCAAGATGGAAGGGATGCACATATTTTAAAGCGATAAAATATTCTTGTTTCAATAATGTGCGAATATTTCAAGCAAGTGCACTCATATTATGTCAGACTGTTTCATTCTTGCAGGTTTGGGCCTATCTTAATACCCCAAGCTTGAATTTGTTCAAAGTGAAATTACACTATCCATTAAGTTTTTAATAAAGTTCGGCGTTATTTTGACCTCCATAGTTGTCTAATAAGAAATCGGTTCACCACAAAGGGCATTGGCATATGCCTTACCACTGTCATGGTGATTAAACATAATTCCAAGAAGTGGCATTAAATGTTTTCCAGTGTGTAATGAAATTAATAAGCATCTGACAGTTACACTTCCACTTCGAACTAACCTCTTTATTTCACTGCGTTCAAGAGATGGAGTAATTAGGTCCGCAGTTGTAAGGTAGTCAAGACTATCACACAACTGTGTTTGTTCAGTCTCATAGTCGACAATGGACACAGTCCAATCAAACCATCGCATAACAATACTACTCGCATTTTACCAAGGTGAACCGGGATCGACTCCCGGAGGAGTCGCCTGGATTTTCGCACGTCGGAAACGTGGCGGACGTTGCCGTTGACCGGCAAGTTTTCTCGGGGCACTTAGTTTCCCCCGCCCTTGCGTTTCCCCGTTGGTACACACCTACCTCATCTCACCTTGACTGGCGCTGAAGACTTCGCTGTTCAGCGCGAACAGAAACCTCTGAACTCCGACTAGGTAACTAATAAAACAAATTTTCTAGCCCAATATTTCTGTACTTCAGCTGCCTTTCATTGCACAGCAGAAGCTTTAAAGTAAAGTTTATCGACAGCCAATACAAGGCGATTTGCACGTAACTCGCCACACAACACGTCCAAGTGTCTTTTTCACTCTTGACTGTTTTCAGTTAGTGATGCACTGTTACAGAGAAGATAAATACAGAGGCGAAATTGAGTGGCGGTTTCTTTGGTGTCGACGTACCCATTCGCTGATTGGCTGTGCGAGGCTCTGAGAACCGGCCAGGGGTCTGATTGGCCATCACGTGCTGCGAAAGTCTCCGCACTGTCTGGGCGGCCGGCTGGCAAGTCAAGTTACCAGGCGCTTATTGGCGGACGGCGCTCCGACGTGTCGCCGGTTAGTGACGCCAATCATAGACTAAAGATGAGGTAGACCGCTGATTCGTCTTCTGCGCATGTACCCAACATTGACCTACCCCAAAGGAATACGACTGTCAAAGTCACATGGCCAACAGTGATACAGGTGTTTTTTTTATATATCTTAAATTTTGAATGACAAGCACTATTATATAAATAAAATACTTTTACCAATTTGAATTTAAACAAACTGCATTACAAATCTCAAAGAATTTGTTTACAAATCAGTGTTCTAACCTAAATTCCAAACCATGCCGTTTTCACTAGACGTATTGGCAGAAAAGCAGTTCAATGTTGGAACACATAGATCGGTCTACATCATCTTTAGTCTATGGGCGGAATAGCCCCAACATTGAACTATTTTTCCGCCAACACGTCTAGCACAAACCGCGTGGATTGGATTTCAGGTTAGAACACAACAAATAACTGCATCGAGATGTACGTATACTTTCTCTAACAAATCTGTAACGAAGTTTGATAAAATTCAAATTGGTTAAAAGTATTTTATTCATATAAAAGTGCTTGTATTTTGAAAACTGAGATATAGACAAACGCATTCACCAGTGTTGAATATGTAACTTCGATAATTGTGTTGCTTCAAGGTTAGGTCAACGTTGAGTACATGATGGTAGGTTCCGACTTCTATTGAAGAAAGAACTTAGAAGGGATGCGTAACAGTAGTATAGAAGTTAACACCATAGAAGAAGTTCTAATAAAAGGTTAAGTATTGATTTAACAATTCTAACAGAACTGATAAGTAATACAGAAGTTCAAGCTATAAGGCCAACGGAAGAAGGGAATAAAGGTACGGTTATATTAAAGCAAAGTGAACATGGGTAAGTGAGGAACTCACCCGGTCTCACACTCCGGACTCTCTGCCCAGATGGAGGATCGTTACCGGTAGATTTTAATAGTTAGTTTATTGACACATAAGGACGCTGTTCATAAGAAATCAATAATTGAACAATGAAAGAAACTATGCATGCCAGCGTATACAGGACGCTCTTCTACATAAAATGGACAACTGGTAAAGCAGCAGATGAAAAACTGAAAAAAAACAAGGAGTAGTAAAAGAAATAAGGGGAAAATAACCATAACCCCTAAACTAGACAATATGGAAAATAAATTAATAAAGGAAATACAGAAACATAATTAGGAAATCCAAGCGCTGAAAGGCTGAGAGAAGGGGGATTTAAATCCCCACTAAAAGGAAATAAGCGGAAAATAATTCCACAGAAAACCAGGAATTCGACCAAATAAGGTCAGAAATGCATTTAAAAGGAAAGTATGTAAAGAGAAATTGTACATGTTATTTACTGCGGGGCTTAGGCGCCCGTACAACCAAATATGTTAAAACCAATGAAATTTAAGTATTAAATAATGGAGAAAAGGAAAAGAAACAATTAATTATTAATGTGTAAATGTTGTTTTCAGCAGTCCAGTCCACATTTCGCGCTCCTCCACGTGTGTGTGTTGTCGTAATGATTTCTGATTGGCTCCCGCTGTGCACTGGAGGTGGAGTCTGCTTATAGTTTGTTGGATTTAAGCTGGAATGTACTGATGTCTGCTGGGGCCGCGGTGGCCGATNGGAGGTGGAGTCTGCTTATAGTTTGTTGGATTTAAGCTGGAATGTACTGATGTCTGCTGGGGCCGCGGTGGCCGACCGGTTAGACTGCCCGCCTCACACCAAGGCGAACCGTCTTCAATCCCCAGATTTTCGCAAGTAGGAATCGAGACGGATGATGCCGCTGGTCGGTGGGTTTTCTAGGGTATCTCCCGTTTATCTCGCTCTTTCATTCCTGCGCTGCTCCATTCTCACCTCATTTCACCCTCATCGGCTCTCAAGACCTCGTTAAGAGCCGTCCAAATCTCTCCACCCACTGATGTCTGCTAGACTCACATTTTCTTATGTTCTCTGCATTTTATTATTGATACTTAGNCCAAATCTCTCCACCCACTGATGTCTGCTAGACTCACATTTTCTTATGTTCTCTGCATTTTATTATTGATACTTAGAGATTCCATTCCTGCTCGCTGTTGTGGTTATGTAGTTCTGTAAACTGGCCTGCGGCCTCCTTTACAGGCATTGTTACGACAGGTTGTGGGCAACGAGGCTGTGTGTAACAATGCGCAGAAGACGAAGAATCGGTTTACTTAATCTTTTGTGTACGTTTTCATCCCTCTATACTTGAGTACTCATTGACACTATAGGCCGTTCACGGTAAAGTGGGCGCTTTTAAGGCACTAGTTACTTTTTTCCTTTCAACCAATTTAGATCCTTTAACCACCATTTTAAATAAACATGGTCATGTAAGTAATCAACACAGTGTCTATATTCCACAACACTCGGTAGTCAACGTCTAAAGCTCAAATAAAACATGTTTATCGACTGTTATTCGAAATAAGAGGGCTTTCTAAAGTCCTCACTTTATTGCGGATATACTCGCTGTTACGCAAGTGATAACTGAAGACACGTGGGTGGCCGCCCCTTGCGACGGTGTTGCGCCCAGCTGCGCCGCGCCTGGCAATTGATTTCCAACTGAGCCGCAGCTACAAGGACGGCTACAGCCCGCGGCAATTAACGAGGCGACGCCCCTGCGAGCTTTCATTTACCCCTCGCNTCCTGAGCGACCCTCTTCTTACGAAGGTCCTCGCGCGATCCCGGCTCGGGCGTGTCGTCTCAGTTTCTTTAAGTATCGGCTTCACCTCTTCTGTAGAAATTCTTCGTTTTCCATTTATAATTTCGGATTCCGAGTAATTACTGACAACGTACGATTATAGAAAATTTACATTTTACGAGAAGTGTAATATTTTTGTGCTTAATTTTAATTGAATGTTATCTGCTATTTGTAAAAAGGCAAGAACCTACTTGTATTTTATCAACAAACTCCTGCCTTTATGCAAGCCGGAAATAACAGACAGTGAAAATTAGATAGGAAAGTATTAAACGACCAGTAAAATGTTCAATTTGTTATAATCAAACATTTATAATAATACCTCTGAAACTGAAATGATAAAATGAAAAACGAAGACTTTCTGCGTAATATGCTAAGCCGAGCCTTAAGGTGCTGGATATGACTGTTCGCGGTTATTCGAGTACTTTTGAAAATCAAACTTTGAAGAATTCCACTGCCCCATACCTGCATATTTTTTAACGGGCAGAATGTATGGCATGTGACCAGTTAAGTTGGTAACGACGGATGGAAAGTAGTTCCATGTCTCAAAAGTTTAATTAAAAGTTTCCGGAAACATTTGTGAATACTGAAGATATTTCTTTTGCATATTATTTTCAAAGAATGTAAGTAAAAGAATCAGCAAATTCGTAAAATATTTACTTTTCTTATAATTTGACAGTTTCACCNATTTTCAAAGAATGTAAGTAAAAGAATCAGCAAATTCGTAAAATATTTACTTTTCTTATAATTTGACAGTTTCACCTGACCAGCGCATGAATAAAGTGATCATGGCCATGCCAATGTTAAGTTTACATGTGGTTAAAGAATACACAATGAGCATACAAGTAGATCTCACGCAGAACTTTCATAAATGCTCAGTTTACCGTTAATAGTTTTTAATAGGATGTCATTGTTATGTATCGGTGAATAATGCTTGCCCATTAGTACACATTACTTGTGATGCCATTTACTTCAAGCTCTTGCATAATGACATGTCGAAACCTTCTTATTTCTGTACTTGTAACACGCAAATAATAAAAATAAACTACCAGAAATGAAACTAATTATGTGGGGCAAAATCTCTTCCGAGCTTCTTCAAAATACCTAGACAAATGTTTAAAAAAAACATTAAAAAATAACGTATTTTGTTTACTGAAATGTATATTTTTTAGCGTTACTTAAAACACATTGCATTTCAGTTACTTTTATTTATTTTTTCTGACTATTGTTTGGCTTAATTTATTTGTGAGATCAATATTTAAAAAACCGTTCTGTAGTTCTATAAAATCTTCAAAAAATTTGCATTTTATATTTTTTAATAATTGTTTTAATTAAAATATTTCAAATGATGGTTTATACTATTTTGTGAAAGTATGAAAACAAACCCACTGATTTGCTGTTTTGAAACATATCATATAATAATTTTTTGTACTTACCAAATAACACATTGTAAATATCTGGTTCCAAAACTTGTGACAACGTAACGTACCCATAGGTACAAATCTCAGAGATTTATCCTGTAGTCGACATCATAATATAAGAGTGGAAAATGTCTAAAATGCAGGCGTTATCTGATCCAAAAATTATGGTCAGCTCAATTGTAATTTATTTATTTGATATCCCAATAATTAAAGGGGCTATTTTGTCTACTTGTTTTTTTAAAATCGTAATTCATAAGGTTGACTTTTACGTGTAGCAATCTTGTTTTATCATTATGAAGAAAAAGCACTTCTACCGTAGAGGTTTTTGTATAAATTTACTGCGCTACATTAAGAAAAGTTAATGTATTTGGTAAAGTAACACTTTATAATTTTTAATTTTGCTATTAACATAGAAGAAAAAACCGTTTTTGTGAAATGCCGTGTTTATACTATACAATACGTTTTGCAAACTGCGTAAGAGAAGTTGATATTTTGACTGTTGCATTTTATCACGCTTTAGTCAATATTATACTTAGTTTATAACGTTTAAAATATATGTAGAAAATTTCACAGACGTTTACAGTAAGGACGTACTAACTCATTTGTTTAAATACAATTATGTCACAAATTTGTGTGAACAACTTCGCGATTATCACAAGCCTTTTTCTCCTAGTGATCGTATTTGTAACTCGTAAATTAACTGCTTAACTCAATAATAATTACTTTTGAAAAATTATTACGCCAAACTAAAACGTCATTTGCTGGTAGGTTTTATCGGAGTGCTCCCCGTTTCCTTCGCCATTGCACCCCATAGTTCCTCCATCCTCCCTTCGCTGCATAACCATTAGCGTTGAAAACCTAAGATGTTATTCGCCGCCAAAATCTCTAATTCTCAATTATATCAACCAGAAAGTGGGGATAGGTTTAAGTATATGGTACATAGAGGAACGTCTTGTGTAGTTGCAACAAAAAAAAAAAATACTGTTGAGGTATTTCTTTAATCATTAATGTTGTAGAACATTAAACATGTTGTGACAAAGTTACTTAATGCTAACCATTTACAAAGTCTTATATTCCTGTAATGCAAGCATACTGTTGAAGTGCTAATGTTAACAGAGCCTTTAAGTAATGTTGCCGCAATCAAAAGTTGTATTACGCCGAAATTGACGGGAAGAACAAANACCAGAAAGTGGGGATAGGTTTAAGTATATGGTACATAGAGGAACGTCTTGTGTAGTTGCAACAAAAAAAAAAAAATACTGTTGAGGTATTTCTTTAATCATTAATGTTGTAGAACATTAAACATGTTGTGACAAAGTTACTTAATGCTAACCATTTACAAAGTCTTATATTCCTGTAATGCAAGCATACTGTTGAAGTGTTAATGTTAACAGAGCCTTTAAGTAATGTTGCCGCAATCAAAAGTTGTATTACGCCGAAATTGACGGGAAGAACAAANTAATGTTAACAGAGCCTTTAAGTAATGTTGCCGCAATCAAAAGTTGTATTACGCCGAAATTGACGGGAAGAACAAAATATGTTTTTGCTATTGCGATATTAAAGAAATGTCCGTTACCCGGAATTGTCGTTGCTAAATGGCGGATGGAAGTTAACAGTAATAACCTCGTGAAATGAAACCACTGTATTTACATTTTGAAGCATAGTTTGAAAACTAAATGTAGCTTAGACCAGCTCTCAATCCTTGCAAAGCAGTGGACTTGTGCCAATTATGCATACATTTATAGAGAATAAAGTGTTTCCGCGCAACGAAAGACAGCTACAGTTTGTCGTTATGTTGTATTTATGCGATACTGACAATACGAAACTCGATATAACGTGTTAAGATAACGCAGTTGGTAGGATGTCGGATTCTGTGAAATGGAGAACGTAAAGCACTCACGGCGTGGGTAATTTTTTTTGTTGGTAATATTTATTTTTGTGACAAAACAATAGTACTTAATTTATTTTACATCGGAATGTTTTTAAAGCAAATAAAATACAAGAAAATATTTAACATAAATGTTGACGTCAGTGGAACACATGATTTGCTTCGCCGCAACATGAGCACCACCTTAAAGTTCACAGTACATAAAAGGATGCAATGTTGTAACGTTATTATTTTAATGTTACACTAACATAATAACTTAACAATTTATTACATCAACAGCAACATTAGTTACTGGCGGCTCACAGATAACAAAACATTAATGTTGTAGTAACATTAATACTGTTGCCACAGCATTAGACTTTTTTTCTGTGTATGCGGTCGCATTCAGCTGACAACTCTGAATTATGTCAGGCGCGAATCGTGTAATGGTCCGTACTNAAAACTGTTGTTGAAGGGGTTGGGGTTGTGGAAGGAGGGGAGGGGGTGGGCTGACCGCGCCTTGTGTGATTGGCGCCACTCGTGACAGCCGCAAACTAAGTCAATTGCACTCTCCACCGCTGTCCCCTCACACACCCCGCTGCCGCTCCTTAAAAAACACAGCGGGGCTGCGATTGGGACAATCTGCTCACGTGCAGCGGACATCAAACGCGACTGCAGGATCGCGCCTCGTCATTTGGTGACGATTTGCGCTTGAAACGATCGTGTACGTGCCTGCGCGTTATCACTGCGGTTTAACAGCAGGGCGTCGGCCATTAATCAACTGCAAATACATCAATTAAATGTTGCAGATTTTTGGAAGTAAAAATTTTCTCTACTTGTTACAAATAATTCTTCGGTAATTAGTTGCCAAAGATTGTCTTGTAACCCTAAAAGCTGAAATATTGTTAATCAAAAACACATTATTTTAGAAAACATACAACATTTTCTGCAGCTCAATGTTTATAAAAATCATAATTTCTACAACACTTACTTGTCAAAATTCAACATACGTTTTGCACATTTCATGATTAGGTTTTGTGAAATTTACGTTTACTTATTTGTACTGTTAAAAAAAATATCTTTGACGACTAGTTTCCAAGGAATCACTTGTACAAATACAAAAAAAAGTTTACAGCTTAGAAAAACTTGGCTTTCTGAGTAGCTATTATGCTGTACCTATTGGTTCATTTATTTCACGTAATATCTTGCGCCATGATGACAAACAATAATTTACGGCTTCATAAATAGCTCGACATAAATACGTCTCTCTGGTAAAATATTTTTTCACGTAGTTAATAAAAATAATTATTTAGGGTCACCTTTTCTTAGTTTTTCTCTAATGACGTCTATTAAATTGTAAAATACGATAACCATCTATATAGAGTTCATTTAGGTGAGTCTCATGCCCCATCCAAGGGAAGACTTAAACGCCATATTGGATTTACATATTTTTTCCCTAATTTATATTTAAGTTTAATTATTGAAAATGTGATATTGATAGGACATAGAAGATTATTCACTTAAATTTTGGACACAATTATAAATTGACTTCTCGTTCTACTATCGCTTCTTGTGTAGTCATCAAGGTAAAGTAATCAATAAAGCAAGATAATAAATAATTAATTTCCATTTAATACAAATGGTAAACAAATAAAGGTACTTATTTAATATTTCAATTATTCAATCATCTAAGCGATATAATAAGCCTTGTCGAAGAATAAATTTCGGTAATTAACACTGAATACATTTTACGACTCATAAACTAGTAACAACACAACAATTTATATCGCTACCTCTTACAGCTCGGCTTCGCCCCATTTGCAGAAATTCTTCGTTTTCGTATAATAATTTCAGTTTCAGAGGTATTATTGGAAATGTTTGATTATACGAAATGTACAACTTACTAGTTGTTTAATACTTTTTAATATATAATTTGCACTGTGTTATTTATTACTCGCGAAAAGGCAGGAACTTATTAATGAAATATAAATATGTTCTCGACTTTTTACAACTAGTAGATAACGCACATTTAATTGGATTGGATTGGAAAGGCCTAATTAACGTCCCCCGGTGTTATGGCCAAAGGTTTAACTAACACCCATGCTTTACCTAGGATTCGAACCAAGAACCTCCCACAGTCCATACCGGCGGCGCACCAATTGACTGCGCCATGGGAGATCGGCAACACACAATTAAAATTCAGCACAAAAAATATAAACACTCGTAAAGTATGAATTTTCTGTAATCGTACATTGTCAGCAATTACTATAAATCCGAAATTATGACGCGAAAACAAAGAATTTCTGTGAATGGGGTGAAGCTGAGCCCTAATTAGTACTAATTCGACACGCCTAACTAAACATATTTGCTTGTGCGTCTAACCGCCTAGCTGACTCGAACGCAGGAAGGCACTGGTTCGATTTATTCCAGTGACACTGGTAGTGATTTGACACTCTATACCACTTAGGTTAAGGTGTATTTATCCCTTGTTTCTTGGATTAATCAATTTTTTTGAAACGCGTTCTATTTCAGAAGATGTTTTAAAAAAAATTTTCCCCGACAGAGTAAATATTCTAGCTTCCCTAACTATTTGAAATTTTTGCAATTTCACAGGTTTTGCTACTTTTAACTTGCAACAACGAAGAGGAACTAAGTAATTCCTTTATGCGGGAAGCTACGGAGGTTTCCACAGTAGCATCAGCCATAAACTGCAGATTTCAGAAAAGTACTAAGCTACCTGGAGTTGTGGTGGCTGAACGGTTAGCCTGCTCGCCTCCCACCGAGGCAAACCGGGTTCAATCCCCGGCCGAGTCACTCCTTGATTTTCGCATGTGGGAATCGTGACAGACGATGCCGCTGGTTGGCGGATTTTCTCGGGGATCTCCCGTTTCCCCCGCCCGTTCATTCCGGTGCTGCTTCATAGGTCTACTCACCACAGTCACCCTCATCGGCTCTCAAGACAAGACCTCACTATTAATAACCTCCTAAATCTCTGCACTCACTAAGATACCCCATCTGATCCGCTGGTCGGCAAAACGTACAACAAAATGTGTACGGCCAGGTTTCGGAGAAAAATACGTAAATATGACAGAGTAGGCATTAGTCCCCTTTAAGGGGCAAGTATCCGTGCCATCTTGAATTTATGTATTTCCCTCCATACCGCAATTTTTGGAGTCAATATTTAAAAACCAAACTATTCAAGGTGTAGGGAACATCAAACATTTCAAATTTCAACTTAATTTTCTTACATGATTAGTTTCACATCTGTAGCCGTAATCAAACATTGCCTAATTATTTAATGTCAATCCCACATGGGAAAATACAGGTATTATTGAAATCATACAAATTTAAGAAAAATCGTTAAGAAGTCCTCAATGTCTTGTCTAGCTTTGATATTTTGTGTGTGGTCGTGTGGTCATAAATTATCATTTCGAAGATTTGTAAGAAAAATCGAAGATGGAAAGGATGCTACCCCATTAAGATTACTAACTAAGCATAAGCATTAAGTTGGGTAGAATATAGAACGCCTTGTGGAGTATTGAGATAGTAATAGACACTTAAGCGCCTCACCTCTTGGCGCTGTTTCCGGCTGTCAAAGACAAGAAACGAGGCAATAAGGGCGACATACTCAATCACGTCTAGTGTCACGTCGTCTCTATGCGCAATACATTCGCGTAGTGCGGACGCGTGCAATCGTGTAGCCTACTGTGGCTGCAGCCTTGTCACTTTTTTTGTACACTTCGAATATGAATCAGTGAAAATCACATCCAGTGAGTGAAACGTGGTTGGCAAAAGTCTGCATATTGCTTTAAGTGAGTCACTTTCACAGGTTTACTGTGATTCAGACTGATTTGAGAATTCGACTGCTGCACGTCCTTGACTGATAGTACACTTTGTTGACTCGCCTATCGGGAAATCATAAAAAAAAAAAAAAAAAAAAAAAAAAAACCATTTTTAGTGTTTTATGTAAATATTTTAACTACGCACTGACAGTACCGAAGTATCTAAAGTACTAAAATGCTTAAATGTGGTACAATTTGTTTTTATTCTAAATATATTTCACAGATATTAGTATACAATCGTGAAATATACGCTTCAAAACAGCGTGACTTTGAAATATATGGAAACAAATCTGCTCTATATATATATATTGGCACTGCAAAATATTTCAGCATTCAGTATGTTTGGGTTACCGCGTAGTTTAAAAGTCACGTCCGATGGCATGAATTTCTTGATGGAATTGGCGATGTTGTTCAGTTCGTATGCACCGGTGGGAATGCAGATTTCCTTTACGTCTCCTGCCAATACGTACCAGAATGCAGAATTCACGTTTCCTTCTATGATGTATATGGAGTTGTAAGTTTGAAAATCGGTAAGTCCGACGGCCCACTTACCTTTCAGTTCCAAGGGCGGGTAAAACGTCGCCCTCAGCTCGGATGTATTACCACTTAGAATCTTGGATACCGACATACTGAATGGGGAATATAGGCGCGATCGAATTTTATGTAAAAACGTTATAGAACAATTATTCGCCTACGATTTATTTTTATTCCACGGCACCAGAAAGCGAAGACACAAGTGTCCGCAGTTCCATGTATTCGGCATATGCTCCACCTCGTAGTTGTAAGACAGTTCGCAGTTTTTCAGGTACTGCAGCAGTTCGGGCGGAGGATGCAATTTCCCAAAATTGTCGTTGTATGCTGCACGTTTGCCACATTTGAAATTCGTTACCCAGTGCGTGCCAAGCCCGGCTGTCGTGACCAGGTTGATAACTGTACGTTCGCCACGTTTAGTTTTAGAGGGCAAAGCATCTCGCATGAACACACCGCGAAAATTAGGTATCTTCAATTTGTATGCAAGGAGTTCCAAATCTACGTTTTTGAGCCGTAGTTTCGGTAGATATTTCATTAGCGCCTACTTCTTTTGCGGCACTTTTGCACACCTCCCCCTCGTTACCTGACACCGTGCAGGTGCCTGTGAAAATACTAACGCAGCTATTCCCACCCATGTTGGCTTATACTATCTGACATCATGTAGATTGTGAAAACGATGCGGGGCATGTACACAAGCGCGTGTGCAGTTTCCTGACACCGTGCATGTGCAACCTGTGAAAATACTAACATAGCCCTTGCCATGCAAGCACAGATATTTTTTTTAAAAGTTTTTGACAAGGTCATCTGCCCTGCCTGTCCATACATGCTCGCAAATTTAACTTCAGTAACCTAAATAAATAAAAGATTTAGTAAAAATGTGTTTTATTTCAAAGGTACACTTTCTCATGATATTTTTAAAAAGGAAAAATATACTTAAAGATAATTATGACTATATGTAAAAATCCTTACTGTATGTGTATGAATATATGAAAAAAAATTATTATTGCTGGTCTACATAAGGTTTGGATAGTAAAAAAAAAACATATGTATAAATTATTACTATGCATTAGAATAATCACGACAAAATATTTATTTATCCCCCGCACACGGACGCTATTACTACTTTTAAACCCCTGTCTTAACACATGTCCCGATAGCCGAGTGATCTAAGACATCTGCATGCCAACCCAGGACTCGGCAGATCGATCCCGCCATCGTCCAGACGATATTTTGTGCTCCAAAATAAAATAGCAGCGCCCCTAGCAGCCCACTCTAGATCTAACATGGTGGCAGAGCGAGAGCGACACCAGCACTTTCTAGCTGCCATCTCCATTAACAAATAAGGTGGTCGAACGACTGGTATGCACCCTAGCAGCAGCCGATTTAAACAAAAGACAAGTACAAACAATATGATGGAGAAGATGGCGAATG
Organism: Clitarchus hookeri; assembly: GCA_002778355.1. NCBI lineage: Eukaryota > Metazoa > Arthropoda > Insecta > Phasmatodea > Phasmatidae > Clitarchus > Clitarchus hookeri. Next base: position 207,539 of record NQII01000020.1, read on the forward strand.
GCAGAAAAATATGGCTTGCATAAAAAAAATGGCGGGCAGAATTAAAATTACAGCTAGAAACAAGATAGCAGACGGAAACATGATAGCTTCCGGAAACAATATGGTGGATCCAAGAAGACGGATATATATTTCGGCAGCGTTTCGGCTCTTGAGCCCCCAGCCCTTGTCCAGGAATCAGCTTTTTCTATCTACTATACTTTTATAACAATCTGGCTTCAAGGCGAGTATTCTTTGATTTTGGTACCTCTCAAAAACTAAAGGAATAATAATTTTTGCTTCTTTTCCAGAAAGCACTAGGTACTGTGGTTACTTTATTTCACAACGTTTGAAATCAAGGAAATAGTTAACTTGCCATTAGTTTTAAAAAAATATTCCATATTCTCAGACAATGTATGGTGGTGGGAAGTTACTGCATTCAGCGGTCAACATTGCAAAATACAAGTGATGAACTTGTGAAACGCCATATGAGATATAATTCACATATCGTTACATAGTTGTACATCGTTTCCAGTGTGATTTGGTTCATAAAACCTGTCCGAAATGTTTAAGTGGGAATTATCAATATTCTTGGTAATTATATAATGTTCATAAAACTAAACTAGAAATAATTTATCAAGGTTTCGCGTACAAGTAACAATGATGTCTTGTTGAATATTATTTATTTGCATGGTCTATATTCGTTTCCAGTACACGTATTACGTTATAACAAAACTCGCACACGTATTATCCCGTGATCACTGTAGTGTTTCTGGTTCTGCAAGAAAACAAGTCGCAATTTACTAGATATCCGACGACATGTATACTATAGCTAGCTAGCAAAGTGGCTCAAAAAGCAGTTGATCAAAGTTGCAAAAGTTGAAATGGGCTGAGTGTTGTCTCCAACTCCCAAAGTGAAACTGAATCTTTTCTGCCTACTTTCCTCTTTGTCTTATACACACTTTCCAGGTGAAAGTGTGTATAAGACACTTCACTCACCTCACTAGTGCGAGGCGAGATTTTCGCTGGCTCTTATCGTCGACAGGTGTGGCCAGTTTAGCCAACGCGTCGCGAAACAAGCCTGGGTTAAGGTGGCCGCCTTGGTAGGCCGCCGAACGGTGTGCAAAGCTTCAGCAGAAGAACTTTTATTAAAAATTGTCCTACGTGTCTGAGTGTGGCCTGCTTGCGAATAGCATTTAAGAAAAGTTACGCGTCTCTACACGTTTTTCAGTTCCCCCATTTCTCTGTAAAGAATGTTTTTGTGATAGTTAAAATGGCTCAAACGCGCGTTTTCGCGGTCATTTTTTAGATATAAACATTCCGTATAAGCCATATAAAAAGGAATAGGGACGTGCATCAAACCTTTATTTTTATTATTACGTCATAAAATGGCATGGTCTTCGCTGAAAATCTCATAGAGGTGCGTTATCGATGGCAAGGCTGTACGCCAGTTCAGTGCTTTGCGCGTAGAGGCGATGAGAGAGTTGATGCGCATGTCTCGGTCGCCCCTAGCGCTCCCACGCTTTTAAGCCTAAGACGTGCCAAATTTCTTCAACAAGGTGGCCACCTTAATTAAATCAGTCAAAATGTGTTTCTATGAGATGCAGCCAGTTTAAAGAATACGTTAGTTTGAATATCATCGACTAGCATCAGCAGAGCACGTTTATTTGTAAGCATCGTGCACACCGAGAACTTACGCTTTGCACGGAAGTGCACTGGAAAAGTAATACGCGCATCCGTTTGCGGTCTGCGCTAGTATTTTCCTTCAAGCCACAGTTTTTGTGGCAAGCCACACTATTCTTAGCAGGAAAATTTCGCTGCCAATTACTGCGTTTACACTGGAGTAGCTATATGCAGCTTTAAAGAATGCATTTTGCACTAATTGCGTGGTCTTCGTAAATTAGCTTCAATATATTAGAACAAAATAAGTTTTGAAGAGAGTGTGATATAGGAGTCTGTGAAAAGGAGGGGGAGGGGGCACTGTAATTGTCGGATAATTTCTTTATGTCAAAATTTACTTCGTGTAAAAGATATTTCACAGCTTCGGCATCGACGTAAATTAAGGCCTATTAAGGCTTGATTTTTTCAAGATACCTCTCCTGGCATACAACACCAGGAAAAAGTTAAATTTTGCATTTTAGCTACGTGTGATATGCAGTATTGAAAATACAGGATGCATGGTGTCACAAATAAATATTATTTAAAGAGTGAATCCAAATAACATAAGTAGAAATATTCTCATTTGAATTAATGCGGAAAAGTAGAATAGAGAACGAGACAATGTTGAAAAATATTTTGTAACCACATCAATTTACTTTTATTTCTAAACAAGAAATGCCACTGATGCATACAGACAAGTGACATTCTAAGTTATCGGGAAGACGATTTGGAAGCAGGTGACCGCGTTCTTAGAAACGTTCGTCTGTTTTACTTGCGTGGATATTACGCTGAGGAAAAAGGTTTTGTTGAATCAAACAAAGTTTGTTTAGCGCAACCAAATTAACTGTTAGGTGCAATAAAATATTTGGTTTTGGAAAACAAATTATTTTGTTGTTCTTATTTGGTTGCTTCAAACAAAGAGTTGGTTGGTGCAACTAAATATTTGTTTGGCTCCACGTACATTAAACAGTTTCGGTCAAAATAAGAGAACATTTGAAGCCAGGCCGAGATTCAAACCTAGATGAGCTGCGCCCGAGCACTACGCCTTGGCATTCTCGGCTAATGTGATTACTGATAAAATCGGAATGTTTTTTTTTAAATAAATAAATTTAAAATACTGGACAACGTTCGCAACTACTAAATATTTCAAATTTTACGGCGTCCCGTTTTTTGTTTCTTTTGAAAATGTTTTATTAGTAAGTTTATACCCTTACTAATCATCAATAAACTCACAATCAAACATTGTTACTATCATGATTGTCACAAGCAATACAAACAAATCTCTCCAGCTGTATTTTTGAACGAAGTCTATTAAATGAGTGGCCAAAAAAGTACGTAGAGTTGATTCAACCGAATATTTTGGCCCAACGCAGAGGTTTTGTTAATTAAAGCGTTTATGTGTTTAGATGAACAAAATTAATGTTGTCTTTCAAGTTTCATTAACTCAACAAAATATTTTGTTGGGAGAACTAAATATACTTTTGGGACTATACAAAAAAATATTTTGTTGGGTGTTATTTCATAATGTTTTTTAATGCAGGGCATTGTATATAATCTAACTTGTTAAAAGTTGGTTTTTTTAAGTGAAATTAAAAAATTGAAAGTAATAGCGGAGGCTATGTGACGACAACGAACAGCAGAACGTCAAGGATGAAGATGGTTCCCTGTCCTAGCGGAAGCTGGTGGACGAGTGACAATGTCCGGGTATGGTGAGGTGTAGGATGAATTCGCCAATGCTCTCAGGTTCCACACGTCTGCAATATCCGGCGATGAGCGCAAGAGTGGAAGGGGAACCTCTTGTCGGCACGACCTTTGTCGCCGGGGCTGCGGTCGGCCACAAACACGCACCGCAGCTCGTCCACGACCTCGCCCGGCGGACACCGTGACTGGGGAACCCGTCAGACTAACCCCCCTCATTGACAGGCACCCCGCGCCTTTCTGCGAGACAGGGAAGCGGGGCGCGCGCACAATACTCCGCATTATCCGCAGCGGAGAACCGGGTTTGAAAATCCTCGGTTCCGCGGAAAAACCTCCGCCATTCAGGACCACTCCGCACCCTTTGCCAACCATTCCCCACCACTGCTGGGAAAGAGAAAGGCGGATTTTTCCCTACAATTTACCCGGGTCCTGCGCAGCCCTTTCGGGCGGCGAGGGAAATTATATCGGGGCCGCCCCTACACCACACCTGGGAATGCCTTTCTTCGGCGGACCGGCCCCGGGGAGACAAGTTACGGGCGAGATTGATGGAAGCCGGCCAGGCGGGATCGCCCTTAATGACTGGTTTATTTGGCGCGTCGCGCGACCTTTTGTCGCGGGAATTACCTGAGCGCGGGTTCATCGTTTTTAGGGAAGCTACTCGACCGAAAGGGATTGCGTTTATTTTTTTTTCCCCTAGAAAACTGCAAACTTCGTATCACCTTTGTAATTCGACGGATTTTTTTTTTCTTCCGTCATTGTCGCACCTTAGCTGTTCACCCGCGATGCACAGCTGGCAGTTCAGATGTCACCGTACGCTCTGTGGATGAGTGAAATAGAGCCGTGGCTTCTCGCAGCGATACCATTTGATTACGACGGAATTCTGCAGTCGTGCACACGAAAAGTCGTCGGGAAAATTACAATTCCATCGAGCCTCTCTACATTGGCCTGTCTCAGGAACGGGTGCAGTTTTCTGACACTTCTGAAAGCAGCCCTGTTTGCAGCTGTTTCCATGGATATAGCGGTGTCACCCTTAGGCATAGATGATGTTTACATGATCACACTCAGCTGACTTTCAGCCTGCCCAGTACGTCAACAGAAAAATTTGCCGTTCAAATAACTGTACAACATACTACGTTCATAACCGTCAAGAAAATTGCGCTTGTCCGTGGGACAGACTATGCAGATTTCTGTTTCAAGTTCACAGGCTGTTTGCCTCCGGGAAGGAGCCAGTTTTCCCTTTCAACTGTGTCACACGTGGTTTTCTGTTACTGAGTTGCCGGCGGTTATTACATGACAGAAGTACTGTAGTCTAAGTTACGTAGTACTGTTAGCAAGTCTGCCTGTCTGTCTACACTCGACGCGCCAGTCTACGAACACGAACTTCGTCAAGGCGCGTGACTGCCTACACCCGAGGCGCCAGTCATTCCACGAACCTATTAACTCTGGTAGTAAATTACAATCCGTAGAGAAACATGACGTATGAGTAAAGGTGCGCGAATTTTAGACACATTTAAAAAACACTTCAATTTATATTACCGCCCGTATACCTGTAGAGCGTTGTAATGTATCTTATCCCTCTGCCTGCTAGTCTGCTTTCTCACGTGCATTTATTCCTCCGTAGAAACACAGACTGTCGGGGTTTTGAATTGCGTGGATAAATAAAAATAATAATACTTGGGCAACATAACGGATATCAGTTTTTGTTCTACTCGAAACGTATTTGAGCAATTGAGGCCACTAGCATACCAAACAGCAACATTTTAGCAACTGATTTTTATAACATTTAAAATTATGTGATTGTATTTGTTCAATGGTTCTGTTTGTTTGAGAAATTATGGCAATGTTTAAAAAAAAGTGCGTATTTCTCACATAGGTTATAATTTAATTTGAGAACCCTTTATTATTAGATTTTGTTTTTCTTCATAAAGAATTAATTATAAAATATATTAAACGGGATTTTAAAAAAAGTCAAATGAGTAATCAGCGAATTACACAATCTATACAGTATAGAAAAAAGCCAATAAAATACATGCTAACCAGTAATCTTGTAACCACTGAAAACAAAGAATTTATCGGGCGTGGGAAAATTTTGAGAATATGATTTTCGACTTGTTCATAAGATTATATATATCTTGAAGAATCCCTCAGTCATGCTAGTGACCAGAAAAATTTAAATTTATTCATAATGTATCCGCTAAGAGTTTCTTCTACAAGATTGTAACGTTTTATCAGTTTTTAGGACGCTGTTGCACCATGATTGTCTGGGCGTAACATTCACTTGGTAAGAGAAACGAATCCCGCGATAGTTTGAGCCTTAACTCGTGGTACCTACAGTTATAATGTGAGTCGGCAATAAGTAGTTCCCCAAGATTTGCCCCCCTTAAGCCTTCTTGTGCACAAGTAAACACCTTATAATTTGTAACTTGTTCGGCGGAAACCACTAGAAAGTCTACCAAGAGAGGAGGGGTGCACATTTGTTGTTTGTAAGAATGAGACTGTTCTAGTCGGTGAAGAAATATTTATCGCCGTGAAGTACTCAGCGCTGGGTTAATAATAGTGTGCCAGTGTGCGCGTATGTATTGCGGCCAAACTTGTGGCCGGCGTTTTTAGCGGCGGGCGGGCAAACAGAACGCCAGGCATGTGTAATTAGGCCCGTTAGTCGTCCGTAATTAGCGGCCGGCGGTGAATTGTTAATGTGTCAATATGCGCGGCGGCCACTCGCTCTGCCCCTGGCGCCAGGCAACCCGCCACAGATGTTGCGCTGCTTCTGCAGCCTCCGGGAGTAGGGCCACAGAGTAGAGAAGTATACAGACACGAAGCAATGCGTCGGTTCCTTTGTTCCGGGCGCACCTATTCGCTGATTGGCTGCGCGAGGCTCTGGGAACTGGCCTACTGTCTGATTAAGTGCCGCGTACTGTGAAATGTTCCCTACACTGAGAAAAAAAAATATTCTTGTGGGAACTATTTAGACTGTTAAAATAAGGCAACCGTCTGATGGGGTGTAGTTACCATCTAAATATTGTTAACATTGGTGTTAATACCAACAGAACTGTTTGTTATATTCCTGTATGTGATTGCATTTGCTACGGTGCACAGCAGAGCACTGCGTTCCTACTACAAAACAGATACTAGGCTTACCTCCAACAGATTAACTTCAACAACTGACCTAATAGAATGTTCTGTTGCTAGTACTGAACACTTCTGTAATAGGGGCTGAGGGTTCCTATAATCACATTTTTTATCAGTGTCTGGGCTGCCCGCTGGCAAACGGCGTTTCAACATTTTTCTGCCCAAGGACGCCATTTTGCTGGCGTATGCGTCTGAAGTTCGAGATATATGCGGCTGTTTCGCATCTGTATTCTCAAGTGCTCGGTGGTAAGGCGCGTGCTGATAGTAGAAGATGCATACCGGCACAGACGTGATTTACTACTTAATTCCGTACGTAAAATTGTAGGTAGAAACTCGACTGCTTTTCTCAGAACAAAGCGAGATGGCACAGTGGTAAACGTTCGGACTCGCATTCACGATAACCTGGGTTCGATTCCCGGTCTGGTCATCCTGGTTTCAGTTTTCCATGGTTTCCCGAAATTTCTCCAGGCGAATGTTGAAGTGTTACGTTACTACAGGCCATGGCCGATTCCTTCCCCATTCCTGCTTCCCTGAACATCTTGCTCCGCTTCTAATGCCCTCGCTTTCGACGAGACGTAAAGCCCGACCTACCTGCCTACCTTTTTAAAACTCAAAACTTGCTCTCTCGCCCAGTGGCGATTGCTGTTGAGATGGCATGTTAAGATAAGAGGACACTACAAGATATTTCTATACTCCTAAATTGACTAATATAAGTAGTTTTTTTAGAATGAGCGTAATAGCCACGTGAGCGAAATAACATACAGAAAAATTTCAAATGTTGTGACAACAGTATTAATGTTACTACATCATTAATTTTTTTGTTATCTGTGAGCCGTCTGTAACTAATGTTGCTGATAATATAATATAATGTTAAGCTATTAATGTTACTGTAACAGTAAGTACTTTTGTGACAACGTTGCCTCCTTACTGTACTGGCAACATTAAGGCAGCGTTTATGTTGCAGTAAAATACATTTTTTGTTGCAAAAAGACAACTTTTGTGTTACGGCAAAACAAATTTTGGTTTTGCATTGATGTTAACATTTGTGTTAAAAAAAAGGTTGTGTTTTTTTTCTTCTTAAAATAAACATTGTAGTGCAAACTAAATTAAGTACACTTATTTTGTCACAAAAATAAATATTACTAACGAAAAAAAAACTAATTACGGCAGTCTAGGGAATCGAGCCCATGCTTTTAGTGCTTGACGCACTCAATTTGATGGAACCCGGCGCCCTACCAACTGCTCTATCGTAACACATCTCATTTCGTTTCATATTGAAGGCACTGAAAAAAAAATTAACAACAAACGGCAGTTCTCTTTCGTTACTGGAAATTCTTTTTGCTCTAGAAATATATGCATACTTGACACACGTTAACTGCTTTGCAAGGCTTGAGGGTTGGTCTAGGATACATTTGTTTTTCATGCTGTGCTTTAAAATTTAAATAGGGTGGTTTCATTTCACGATATTATCGCCGTTCACTACTAACCGCCATTGTACTACAGAGGTAATGTTACTATAACAGTAATTTATTGTTACCTGTGAACCGTCAGTAACTAATGTTGCTGTTAATATAATAAACTCTTAAGTCATTATATTAATGTAACATTAAAATAATAACGTAACAACATTACATTATATCTCATTTCAGTACTGTATACTTTAAGGTGGTGNTGTTGCTGTTAATATAATAAACTCTTAAGTCATTATATTAATGTAACATTAAAATAATAACGTAACAACATTACATCTCATTTCAGTACTGTATACTTTAAGGTGGTGTTTATGTTGCGGAAAAACCAATTTTGTGTCGAACTAACGTTAACATTTGTGTTAAAAATTTTCTTGTATGTTTTTGCTTTAAAAAACATTCCGATTTAAATAAATTAAGCAATATTAATTTGTGACAAAAATAAATATTACCAACGAAAAATATGTTATAGATGGGAGGGGATCGAACTCGCGTCAAGAATACTGAACGCCCACTACCTCACGGGACTCGACGTCCTGCCAACTACGCTACCTTAACATATCTGACTAAGTTTAGTATTGTAAGAACTGAATAAATATAACATAACGACAAACTGCTGTTCTCTTTCGGTACGTGGAAATACTTTAAGTTCTACAAATATATGCATAATTGGCACCCGTAAACTGCATTGCAAGTCTTGAGAACTGATCTAAGCTACATTTAGGTTTCAAACTATGCTTTAGAATTCTAATACAGTGGTTCCGTTTTACGAGGTTATCAGTGTTAACTTCCATCCGCCATTTAACAACGACAAGTCAGTGTTAAGGCCCGGTCACAATTGCTATAAGCACATCATTAACACAACACAGTGATATACGTAATATTTAAACTGCTTGCTTTCCGTTACACTGGCTATAACCGTGCATAGCGATAAGCACTTACCTAAGCGCAGTGATAGTAACAAAAAAGTTCAACTCGGTTTAACTGTCCTTGTGACTATCGCTGTGCATCAATATTCAGCCAATCAGAAGGCCTGACACATGTACTGCTTTGCCAAATGAAAAACTTGTTTACCAATCAAGAAATAATAATGTATGTTGACTTAATTCCTGGGGCAGGTATTTTCTTCTTTTATTTCTGGATAATCGCAACCACGTAAATTAGTAACGGCCCGGCTGTGTACAAACTGTTACAAAAACATACGGCTCGCATCGGCCAACGCGCAACTGATTATACGGACACCAATGTTTTTAGCACTGCATTGAAGTTGCGGCAGGCTGCGCGCGCAGCTACTTCTCCCCTCACCGGCCGCACCCCGCTCCCCGCAAATTCGCCTACCAGTACTTGTGGTGCTAACAGTAGGTTATACACAAAATGTTATCAAGATATATGGTAGATCGAGCAGATATTTGCGTACAACAATCTGGAAAAAATTGGAGATATTGCGATCCTGGGTTCAGCTCGACAATTTCTTTTGTTCTTCTTCACACTGTTTTCCTCTTATAAATGCCAGAAAACTTCGTGTCCATTTCATTTTGCTTGTCCTTATTCTTTGTATTCCTGACAATCTTAAAACGTTTTAATAGCTATCATGTATTATGTATTTGTTTGATCAAGTCATTGTTGATGAAGACTGGTGTTCGGTTTCAGCCATGAATTAAAAACCTCTAATCTATTTCGGCTGTGAGTGCGCTTGCGCTTCACAAAAAAAAAATCCCAGACAAAAATGTTATATTTTGGACAGAAGCGTTATTGACCTAGGAATCGACGCTCAACTGAAAAGTAGCTACGCGAAGAATACAATTTGTGGCCAAATTCTGTTTAAGTTGTACTTTGGTAGTTACGTACGCGCAGAATCGCCAATTTAATGCGGATAAATAACTATTTACTTAAAAAAAATGTTTAGGTTGCCCTGAAACATTTTATTTCGACGACGCTATTACATAATATATTCTAATGTTTTAATCCAATTTTTTTATATTAAGAGAATTGATAGTTTATCTGCTGAGGTGTTTCAGTACCACGATTCCCATGAGAGCTGTATAAAAGATGTATTGGGGCGTGGACATGAGAAGTTCGTATAACGCGTAGATAAGGCTCTGGCCTAATACGTATAATGACTGAACGTGAGGACAGGCGTATACAAAGACGTGCAGAAACAAACGGTACCGTAACATGATTACATACTCTGGCATCTGTGAGGCCTACGCTACAATGTCCAGTGTTCCAGACAGTGGCGTAACAACTAGGAGGGGCAAGGTATACGCTAGTAAAGGGAGCCAGGAGAGAGACAACCAAAATGGTCTTGTCTACCGAAATGCGTTGATATGTTTTATAAAATCTATAATGAATAGATATTATGTATTTATTATGTTTATCTTCGCTACTGGGCTATAAACCTATATTTTCCATGTAGCATATAATTAAATTTTCGACTGCAACAGTATGAAATTTATAAGAGAAGCATTAAATGTTTTAAAAGAGTCGCCTGAAAGGTTGCCCCCTCCTAATTCGGAGACGTGGTATTGCCAGTGATCCTGAACTGCGTATGTATTGTTGGTATCTGAGCTGAGGCACATTCTTCGCTACAGCCTGCACAGGTTACTTGTTTGTATAGACGTGTACGCGAACCGGTCGACGTCGGTAGATGTTTCTTACGTTCGTAATCGGAGTTAGTTATGAGTTATATAACTGTTACAAGTACAAGAAATATTAACTTTTCTGTGAACCTGGCCATTTGTTTTTGTGCGTCGTGCATGCGATGGAGTAAAATTGTCAAAAACCGCTCCAACTGAAGAGTTGAAAGTAACAACATATAATTAGGTGTGTTTAAATGTTTGTATCGCAGGTTTATGTCACACAATTACAATATCACACAAAAAAAATATTTTCGTTTTCATTTTATGTGTAGTATCAAGACTTAAGGTATATCAATAATTAAGTTGTCACACTATTAAACAAACTACTGTAATTAAAAGCACCAACTTCCAAGTGTCTTTAATAATTAACTTTCAAACTTCCATTAGTTAAATCATAAAATAATCTCAATTTTTGGAATGAGAAATCTGTTGTTTGATGTATGTATTTTATTTTGTATTAAATTCGTATCTTGTATTAAGCTTCATGTATAATTTATAATACGTACTCTTATTTAATTTGCATGCAACTGTTTTATTGTATTAATTCATTCCTATAACAATGCATACTGTTCTTCCAGTGGACCAATAAATAAATATACAAGCGATTGCGTGTATATCTTCTCAAAAATATATAATAACTAAATATGGAAAAATTCTCTTGCCGTGTACTTCTCAAATTCTTACATCCTGTTGTAGGAAATGCTTAGGCCAATAGTTGCAAACTCAACCACAAATAGGAACAAAACCGGAAGTTTGGTAACTACTAAGTTTACAATGGAAGTTCATGGATGCATGCATTTTGTCTTACAAGCATATTATGTATTTTCCTCATGCAGGATCACGTCAGTGAATGTGAATCAGTGCTGTTGCACTCACTTGTACTGAATGCAGGGCACAGATTGTACGACGCTTTCTGTACTGTGCAATTGTCCTTAGAATTAATTTCAGTCCTAGTGAGCATACGCATTTTTTCTGTAGTGGACTTCTCTCTGGGTGTCTAAATAAAGAAGTTTTGCCGGCAAAAAAATGCTGTTAATATTTTGCAGTTTTTTATAACGCTAAACTTATCCTATGTAGATAGCTATTTATATTGACATTTACAAGAAAAATAACATAGTTAAAAAATATAGCAGAAAACAACAGCACGCTAACGTAAACAGCCATTGCAATAATTTAAGTTGATAAAAATTCGTAAGTGAGCAGATAAACAACTGAGAAAATAAAGTAAACTTTATCATTCACTATCTCATCAGTAATGTATACTTTACAATGTGTCAGAATAACTTCCTGAAATTCCTTGTTAGATGTTGGGTCTGTTTTTATCAAATATTCCGCACTTGGGCATGCTTATTAGTGGGTTGAAACGAGGCAGTGCCAAAGTGCACTTAGCACTCTGTGGATAAATTACTTCCTGGAAATATATTTGGTCTCTNTTGGAGCGGTTTTTGACAATTTTACTCCATCGCATGCACGACGCACAAAAACAAATGGCCAGGTTCACAGAAAAGTTAATATTTCTTGTACTTGTAACAGTTATATAACTCATAACTAACTCCGATTACGAACGTAAGAAACATCTACCGACGTCGACCGGTTCGCGTACACGTCTATACAAACAAGTAACCTGTGCAGGCTGTAGCGAAGAATGTGCCTCAGCTCAGATACCAACAATACATACGCAGTTCAGGATCACTGGCAATACCACGTCTCCGAATTAGGAGGGGGCAACCTTTCAGGCGACTCTTTTAAAACATTTAATGCTTCTCTTATAAATTTCATACTGTTGCAGTCGAAAATTTAATTATATGCTACATGGAAAATATAGGTTTATAGCCCAGTAGCGAAGATAAACATAATAAATACATAATATCTATTCATTATAGATTTTATAAAACATATCAACGCATTTCGGTAGACAAGACCATTTTGGTTGTCTCTCTCCTGGCTCCCTTTACTAGCGTATACCTTGCCCCTCCTAGTTGTTACGCCACTGTCTGGAACACTGGACATTGNCTCTCCTGGCTCCCTTTACTAGCGTATACCTTGCCCCTCCTAGTTGTTACGCCACTGTCTGGAACACTGGACATTTAAACACACCTAATTATATGGTTGAAACGAGGCAGTGCCAAAGTGCACTTAGCACTCTGTGGATAAATTACTTCCTGGAAATATATTTGGTCTCTNGGTTGAAACGAGGCAGTGCCAAAGTGCACTTAGCACTCTGTGGATAAATTACTTCCTGGAAATATATTTGGTCTCTTGGAGATACCTTCTAAATATTTGTTCTACTCACCTTAACTGAGGTTGCCTATATCTTAAAATAACGCGTTAACTTGGAGACTCATATTTTGAATGCAATTATTGAACGACCTCGGCCACAAAAGTAACCATTACGCACCGCGAGATTCTTCTATAAAAAACTGCTATTAAATATCTTCCAAAGCTCTGCTTCACGTCTCGTCTTTCTACACGCGAATTTTGAGTGTCAATTTCTCCTATACCGTGGCAGAGTTACAAAACGAAATGCAATTTGTTTACAAGCAGCGGCCGGTAAAGGGGGCATGAAGAGAGACATAAACGGCACGTGGACTTGGATATTTCAGCTGGATACAATTCGCCCTTCAGAGAACCGTGCTACGCGGATTGCATGGATGCAGCGCATACAAAACAGAATAGAAGGTAGCGCCTTGGACTAAGCGGATAACGTCTAGGACTGACGTACCATGCTGTAAATGGGTTACTAAGATATTCCGGTCTACCCGCACACATGAAAACCCTCTACACGAACATAATGTCGCAGTCCATTCACGCACGCGGCTGAATGTCAGCTAATCTGGCAGATAAGTATCATATTTCTCCGGGCTAAACTAACGGAAGCTTATTTTATAAAAATATTACCGCGCAGGCCAGTTACGTACCTTGCGAAATTCATGTATACGAGCTCCAGTAGTTAAACACAAAATTATTACAACTAATATTATTTTAATGTTTTTACTAAACCATTACAATCAGTTATCAGGCAAATCCTGGTTAGGTTTTAGGTGATGAATAATACTATAATTACAGTAGAATTATTTTCAATCGATAACTAATCATTCGGCAGTCGCTCCCTAGAAGAAAAATGAAGAATTCTTTCAGGACTATTTTCAGCATTTTTTTTTTTTAACAAAAAGGCTTTAATACTCCTATAAGACCCCGTTACCGTTGCTGGCTCTATGGGTTTATCCTGCACGAAACTACAAGCAGTTCTAAATGATAACTTGTCGGGGAAACCTCAAAGGTTCTCACCCAAACCGGTAGTCCAACGAGCTGAAACATTGAAAGTGAGATCCCCCTGCCCCCGTCATTCTCTCTCTCTCTCTCTCTCTCTCTCTTTCTGGTGCCGGGGTTGTAAACCTCAGTTTTCAGATGGGATATGTGTTACCAGAGAGTAGACGAGTGATGAGTACGTAGAAACTAAATGGCGTGGCGGTTCCTTTGATGTAGCGTACCCATTCTTTGATTGGTTGCGCAAGGCTCTGGGAACGGGCCATGTGCTTGAATGTCTGCAGCTTTTTGCGAAAGATTGCGTATTGGCGGGGCTGCCGGCTGACGAGTAGGTTACCAGGCGCCAGTTGGCAAACTGCGTGCCAACATTTTGCTAGCCAGTGACGCCGTTTTGTTGGCGCGTGCGTCTGGAGTTCGCATTATAAGAAGCTGTTTCGCCTCGGTGTTCTTAAGTACTCTAATGGGCGTGCCGTATGTTTCGTATAGGCTGTTCACGCTTAACTGAGCACTTTTGAAAGCCCCGCTTAAGATCTACTTGTATGGATATTGTGTATTTTTCCACTATATAGAAAATTAATATTGCCATGGGTCTCATCACTTTATTCGTGCGTCGGTCAAGGGTAACTGTGAAATTATTAGAAAAGCAAATGTGTTACAGTTTTTCTTATTCGTACACTTATGTATTTAAAAAAACAGAAAGTAAAAGATGATATTTCAGTATTAAAAAATTTTCGTTTATTGATTTCAAAAGTGCTCACTTTACCGTGAACAGCCTTTACCCGGCAATATCATACTGAAGGTAAGTTCAAAACTACCGGCACCTCTCTGTATATGACTAGATGGAAGCTGGACTAAATAGGAGATTGAATGCTACGCCGAAGTCGAAGTTACAATCCCAACCATCGTCGTATTGTAACACCCACAACTTTTTAAATTGTGGTTTATACTTTATGCATTAAATAACTGTTAACTGTGGCAATTGCTTTAAATAAATAAAACTGCCGAAGCTAAACATTAAAATGCTTTGACACAATAGTTGAATTGGATTACTGATACTTTAAGGGGCGTTGGCCAAGAAAAAAAGTTGTTATTTTATATATTTGAATAACATACTATTCAAATTTTTGATATAATTTCTAGTTGCTCTTTCCTCTGGGGAAAAAAATGAGCACATCATTTTTCCATAAATACAGTACATGTCAAAATCACAATTTTTCTGTTTTAAAAATTTAAAAATAAAGGAAACTTACATACAGAAGTACGTTAATTCACACTGGAATAAGATGTCAAGAGCTACTTCATGACGTCAACGAAATTTTACTAGGAAATTTTGTCGTTTGCAGTTTCAAAAAATCGCAAAAAAAGAAAAAAAAAAAAAAAGAGGAAATTCTGTAATAAATTTAATTTGCATCTGCCCCCTAAATTTTTATAAAATAAATGTTGTTAAGTGTACGTTAAAATGAATTTACACCAGACCTTTAAGTCGCCCTTGTTAAATTTTCTGCAAATATTTTGGTTTATTTTATTTGTACTTTACGAAAATAGTAAAACTTTGACTCAGATATCATTTTGCAAAAACTATGAGATCTAAAAAAATTGATCTGAGGAAAAAGTAGTTATATGTAATGTCTACAAGTTGAAGAGTATGTGGTACAAACATAAAATAACAAAAATTTTGTATGAAACTGTTTTTTTCTGTTGCTTTTGGTGTCACAACATGGCGGACAGACTTTATTATTTTCCCATGCACAACCACGGTTACTTCCAACTTTTCTGAAGCCCTGTTTAAGTTCTACTTCCCGGATATTCCCCCACCTCAGGCAAACAAGCCTTTCCTAAGTCTAGAGTGAGTGTGTGAGAGGATAGATGTGGGCGGCTCTGAGGTCTCGAGAGCCGATAAGGGTGATTGAGGTGAGTATGGATATCCCCGAGGAAAACCCTCCGACCAGCGACATCGTCTGACACGATTCCCGCATGCGAAAATCCGGTTGACCTTGGTGGAAGGCGAGCAGACCTAAGTCTAGAAAATTACACAAAGGGTCAACGCACAGCATTCGTGCTCGCTCAGTGTAATAATATTTTACATAAGAACTATTTCTTTCTTGGCATTACCAATATACCTTTTTTATGTCGGTTTTTATTCATGTTGATTATAAATGTAGTATTATTTTTGACAGAATATAAGTGTAAGCTCAATTTATCCAAAAATAATGTACTTTGAGTGTAAAAACTTGTGATACTCGATATAATTAGGAAACCGCAAAACTAGTCGTGCTTGGGGTGATTGTCAAAGGTTTGATTCAGAAAGTGAAACCGCGACAAGTAGACTGAGGAGTGGCGCAGGCGACTGTAGGAGCGACGTACTGGCGAGGTTGTTGTCGCAGGTCGTGGTGGTTGGGGGGGGGGCATGATCGGCTGTCAGTTAGTGAAACGCGATCGGCATGGGAGCCCGGTGTCGGCGCGACGCGGCCGGACAATGTGACCGGTTCAGCTCGTCAGTGTCCCCTGACCTGGACAACAATAGCCCAGCCTCCTCCTGCCGCCAGCGGTCCGTCCGCTCGCCTTGCCGTCACTGCACCGGCCCGCGCCGGGGAACAAACCGATTTCTTCCGCAGACTAAAGATGAGGTAGACCGATCTCGCTTGCTGCGTACAGCCAATATCCGTCTATATTTTTCTGATATTTAAAGTTAATGATTCTTAAAACCCTTGCTTTAACACTTTCAGAACCACATTAGTTTACGGTTTCAGGTGTTGCAAACAAGATATTTTATGATCCGTGCTGTACTTATAGTCTACAAAATTCTTGTTCCGTTATCACAACAAATGAGCTGTAGGCTTTGAGTTAGGCTATAGTAATGTGAACCAATCATAACCTAGGCCAATAACAGGGCTTACGAATCAGTTCCTTAAAGGGAAGATCATTGACTACTGAGCCTCGCAATTTACAGTACCATCCAAAAATAACCTTCATGTGCACTATGCACATAACCGTGTACACTGGGTCTGAACGGGTTAAGGGTACATGCCTCCATCAATAGCAACATTATGTTGAGTCGTCTTATGTTCTTTGTTCCGTTTTGCAGAAATTACCACCGCACAAATTAAATAACTGTTGATCAAGGAGACACTGTACATGATGCTTACTAAGTATAAGTTGGTGTTTTAGTTGGTTAAAAAATAGGGAAAATGCTTATTATATTAGACGTATCAATCATTTTATTGTAGACTCTTTTTCTATTAATACCTATGAAATAATAACCGAATAATAAGCTCTCTTTTAAATGATAAAAATTATAATATACCATTAAACGAAAGACGACGTCGTTCTGGAGCTGAAAGATACCTTGACTTGTCAGTGAACGCAAGTGTAATGCCTATTTGCAGTGGAAGCGAACAAGGGTTCATCAGCACCCCTTAACAGCATCTGGATGCTAAACAAAGATGGTGGCATCCACCGCGATGCAGTTTAACCTTGTCAGAATCGATTTAACTTATGGTTTGAGGTGTTGCAAATAATAAATGGTTATGATGCGAACTGTACTTCAAGCCAACACAGTAATTGTTTTGTTATCACAACCAAGTGTTTGCCTGTACGAATGAGAACGATTAATAACCTATAACAGAAACATGGCTTACAACAGAGTTACCAACATAGAAGTGCATTGGGTCGCAGTACCAGCCAAAAATAAGCTTATTATGCGTTATATATACATATTTATGTACACTTGTTCTGAATGGATTAAGGGGTTAAATAGCTAACGGATCCGTAAGGTAACTACTATATAGGGAAACATGGCATTTCTACATGTCGTACAGCTTTAGAAAAAACGTGTGTTTGTGGGAGGGGGGAGGGGGCAGGTAGAGGGGACGTGGCACTTGACGAGGTACTGATTGGAAAAATTATCTTTAAAAAAACGGCTTCCTAGGGCAGCCAGTAGGGGTATAACCCCGGACTTGTTTAAAGTCAGTTGAGTACG
This sequence comes from Clitarchus hookeri, assembly GCA_002778355.1. Classification (NCBI taxonomy): domain Eukaryota; kingdom Metazoa; phylum Arthropoda; class Insecta; order Phasmatodea; family Phasmatidae; genus Clitarchus; species Clitarchus hookeri. The sequence goes on from NQII01000020.1 coordinate 225,355, forward strand.
TTAACTGAACGACTAGAGACCTGAGGAATTTCTCGATTTCAAGCGGTGTTAGGATATACTTTAATCATGTATGCTACCTATGCGATTGGGCCACTCGTTTCCTGACAGGCCTTGCAGGACTGTGAACCAATAATACACACGTAGAGAGAGAGACCGATTAAATCACATACAACCTAGTGCATAGGAGAAAATTGTCATCACGAGAGCACCAGGGGGCCGCGGTAGGATAGTGGTCAGACTACTCGCCTATTACCTAGACCAGGAATTCCCAAAGTATGGGTCGCGACCCACTNCCGCTGGTTGGAGGGTTTTCTCGGGGATCTCCTGTTTCCCCTGCCCCTGCATTTTGGCACCGCTCCATATACACCTCAATCCACCCTCATCTGCTCTCATGCCCTGAACGTTGAGAGCCACCCAAATCTCTCCGCACGAAGGCATCAGCCAATGAACATACGACAGCGCCTGGAGTGTATACAGAAGTGCCGAGTTGCGCCAAGTAGCGAATGTTTTGGGTTTCCTAACGACCGAACACACTCTGTTAAACCAAGTTGTATTTCGTAGACACGCGAATGCCTGACCTAGACTTGACGAATGGCGTGAGCCAACGAGACACTATAGCTTGCTGCCTGCGTGGACAGAGGGGACCGCGCGTGTCGACCAATTGCAGCCAGGGTCGGCACGCCGGCTGGGATCTAACGAGCGGCCTCGTCATTATTCCGCTGGCTAATGACGCCTTTGTCCGCTTCCATCACACACCCGCGCGGCTCATCAGCTTGTTCGCCGACCATCACGCATACGCTATGTGTTGCAGTCGTGTCTGCTACACTATCGATAATTACGAGCTATCAATAGTGGGCGCGTCCCACAGTTGCGGTATGGGTTTCGTGTAAGCTTGACATCACCCCGTGGTCACAGAGTATGTTTTTTTTTTCTACACGACCAGCCATAGGTTGGACTACGCGTGACTTTCCGCCCCCCCCCCCCCCCCCCCCCCCCCCCCCNCCCCTCCATCCCGTACCCGTTCTGGGAAATGTAGGAGTGTAAGTTACCCTTTACTTTTTATTGACGTTCATCGTGTTCTTATTTTTGCCTATAGCTTTATATCGAGCCACGTTATTTTTATTATTTTCTCCCATTTATTACATGCATTTCACCACATAAGTGGACTGTCATTTCAATCGCTATCTCACAGAGTACATAGTACACCGAGACGAAATGGCATGGCGGTTTCTTTAATGTGGGCGTACCCATTCTCTGATTGGCTGTGCGAGGTTTGGGAACGGGCCTCGTGTCTGATTGGCTATCACGCGTGCTGTGAAAAGTTCCCTATTGGCTGGGCCACCGCCTGGCAAATAAGTTACCAGGCGCTGATTGGCGAACGGCGTTCCGACGTGATGTTTGTCAGTGACGGCATTTTGTTGACGTGTGCATCTGGAGTTGCCNGCTGATTGGCGAACGGCGTTCCGACGTGATGTTTGTCAGTGACGGCATTTTGTTGACGTGTGCATCTGGAGTTGCCGGTATAAGCATCTGTTTAAATACTCTGTCTCGTGGTTTTCGTAAGTGCGGAGAGTAGCGGTCGTTACCGGTGACAGCAGAGTTTAATGAAAATTAGATTTCTTCTTAACAGTTACTATGCAAACACTATTCCTAAAGTATTATGAGTAGGCCCAGGTATCACATGGCGGTTCTAGCGTATTGACCTTGAAATTGGCCTTCTGTTACGTGTATGTTAGCGTAACGTATACTTAACATGAACGTACTGCTTTTTAGATTTATTGAACTAATTTAGCCTGTAGGAGGGAATTATTTACCATAGTCATCACGTCCCGTGGAAGTACTGCATGAGTCAGCTCTCCGTTCTGTTGGCCTTACAGTTTAACTCTTTCCTGGGCATTCCAAACAATTCTTTTTGTGTTATATTTATAAAAATATCATATTGCAGAATACTCAGTTTTGGTGAAAATATTCGCGTCTTTGTGTGTTGAGCTGAGTTCACTGGTTTTGGGTGGCATTTTGCAAGGTCTTATGCNTTTATGTGTTGAGCTGAGTTCACTGGTTTTGGTTGGCATTTTACAAGGTCTTATGCGCCAGTAAAGGTGGAGTGAGGTGTAGATGGAGCAGCAGCGGAATAAAAGTACTTGGGAAACGGAAATAACCTGAGGAAACCCGCGGGTCAACAGCAAAGTCCGGGTTACCCCGCCGGGAATCGTACTCGGTTAGTCTTGGTGGGAGGCGAGTAATCCGACCACTACATAAACGCATCCCCTCTTTATGCGTTCCGAAATAATATATCTCGTCTTTGGATATACTAATACACCACGTTGTGTTTGCTAAGCTTGCCTTTGCACTAGAGAATTTAGGAGACATGCATTGCCCGATTAGAAAGGAAATCTTTATCACGAATACAGCAGCGAGTGAATAAATAACAATATTTGTGGAGGGCTGGGAAATCAACTAGGGAATTTTACAGTTATGTACATACAGTATAATTTTGCGTACTATCCCATTTGCCTACACAATAATTTACAGCTTCAGATGTTGCGTATAACGTAAACTTTGTTTTTTTTTAGTAGTGGCGTTGTTATACTTACTTGTGTCTTGCAACTAGAGAACTTTGTGATTTGTGCTAGTTGTTTGGTAGTACCATAACTCATTAATAAATCATAAATGCACAAATTACGTAAATCAGAGAACAAGTGGAAAATTTTCTGAATTCAGAATAAGCTTAGACTTCAAACACACGTACATTTCTGTTATGTTTGCAATTTGATCACAGTTTATTAGACACAACCACGTGAAATCGAGCTAATGATATATCATTTAGAGAACAAACACCGTATCTCGTACCTCCTGCTGTAAGGTAAAGCTGGTACACTCTCGAGCAGTAGCCTATGAACAGAAACCCGAGGTTCGAAAATACGCAGGACAGCGGAGTCTAGCATACAGGTCATTCGAACACGAAATTATTTTGTCCTTCACTGTAAAAAAAAATACTGTAATTTTACACTAAATGTATGTGACAGCAGTGTCTCCACTGACATCAGTGTAATTTTACACCTACATATGGCAATGTTATTTTACTCTAGGTCCAAGTAAATTTATACTACAAATTAGTAAAATGACATATACTTTGTACAACTAACTTGACATAGAATGATGTAAAATTACTATTACCATGTAGCCGAAAATAAACTGCAACATTCGGGTATTTTCTCTCTAAGGCAAGTAAATTAACGCAGACACCGTAATTGTAATTTCACCACTGTGTAAGTCTGATTACACAATTTCTGTACATTTTTCACTCTTTTACTAAGCAATTTTACTGTCAGGATATGTTCTTTTAGAACTGCGTTATGTTAATTCACATACTTTGTATGTGCATGTTTATAATTGTCATGTTATTTTACTCCGTTTTGTAACTTTGTAGTTTAACAGAGTTATAAAAAAGTTATGTCCAAAATATGGTTAACAATTTTTTTCAGATATAGAATAAGTAGTTATATACAAAAGCCAGCATATTCCATCAGCCAGCATTTTCCTTCTGAACCCACAAAAGTAGTTTGAAGTAGTTCTGCTCTCTGCTGCTAGATCGCATGTTTTAAACAAACACTCGTAGTTATATTCGCATTTTCAGGAATATTAGCGTAAAATTACAAATACTGTATTCGTTTTAGCAAATTACACATAAAAATGTAAAATTACAAAAAATCTGTATAAATATACGTTCACTAATACTCCAGAATGTAATGCAAGTTTACACACACACGGTCGATGTAAAATTACACAATTACGTTGGGTGTTCATACAACGACCATGTAAAAATACACTATTTAAGGTTCTAATACAGTGAGTAGGTGTATTATTAAACGAACTTCAAAATGTGTAAATTAACACCAACGTTATTTATTAAGCCATATATTCACGTATGTTCACCAAAGACTCTCTGGATTATTAAGAATATTTGTGTAAAATTATACATACTGTAGTTTTTTTTACAAATTACATGCACGAAATATAAAATTACCAAAAAATTGGTACGTGTAAACTTAGACTTATTTTTTACAGTGCACGTATACGATAGAAACCAACTGCGTTGGACACTAATACTTTACCATCTACAGCGTTGGCCATAACAGATACTTTTGCTTTCTGAAAGTATCAAAGGAAGCTGTTTGTACTTTGCACCCAGCTGTATCATCAGTATCAAAACTTTTATATCCGAAAAGTTTTTCTAATGCTGCATGTTGTAGTTGACCGCTTCTTGCTCGCTGACCGCGGCAGTTCGGTCAATTATTCAGAGCAGTTCTTGTGTGCGGTCGCTCTGTAAATATTTTAATTGGCAGTGACAACCAAATCAAAACGTACTGGAATATGAATTCCCGGGGTTGCAAGTTCTGGACTTGCGCCATGACAGGATCTACGTGCACATGGGATAGCAGAAGTATAACCTGCACTGAATGCAGAGAAATGTGCTTTACACGTAACAACCTATGCTTTTTGAAAAAAAAAATCCTCTTTTGAGATAAATTCCCGTATATTTTCGTTTATTATTGGCTCCATGTTTCTATGAAAATCGATTACAATATTTGACATGCCAGTTCATAGTTACGTTAGTCTGATCATCTATAATTCATGTGTGCACATTCAGGCCATATCAGAAAACATGACATCAAATCATAAACATTATAGGAAGTCACGGCATACCGACATGTATCGAAGAAATAAGTCTTTTCACAAACTACCACTAAACTTAATCCCACACTATAATTGGTAATGCAGCACGAAGGCTGGTCCAAACGCCCTGTGAAAGCGATGCCATGAGACTTGCCGTTGCCTCGCATATAATAGGGGTGAAAGAACAATAAAACACTGTGCCTACAAAGAAATTTTTTCCACTTCGGCAAATTCCCGATCTGGTTGGGGATCGAACACCCTGACCTTTTCACACCAGTCAGGTGGGTCAGACTTCTGGAACATACAGTCAAACATGCAGTTAATAGGGAATAAAAATTCGTGAAAAACGAGGACTGCATGCTTAACTTCGTAGGACTTTGTTCTTTGAGTACTGCCGTAATAAAAAACCAGTTTTACCCACGACCAGGCAATATGGGACTCGGTTACATGCTTTCTTGCAGGTGTGTTGTTAACACGAAGTTGTCCATGATATGTATTTGTGACACAGCTATTAAAATAACTAAAACGCGCACGTGATTTTACACTGTCAGTCAGTAAGTCAGATGTTTTTTAGGTCATGACATTATATACTCATGTCTGTGAAAAACGCAATACCACGAAGAAAATATGAACATTAACTGGCGGGAAATGGAAAGGATGGAATGGCATGCAAATTATTTGAATTGGATCATGGAGGCGCATGCTTAGAAACAACAGCGCTCTCTGAACTGACGTGTAAAAGATTATAAATAGAGAACTGCTGAGGATCCAGACAAATTTAGTTTTCCATCGTCAGTGAGCTGTAAACGTTCCTAATGGAGTCAGTATGCCTTGTCGACGTGAAAGGGCGCCTTTTAACACGCTACGGAGTTTGAACGGGGCCGAATAATCGGCACCCGTGGAGGAGGATTTTCATACCGCGAAATTGCTGATTGTATACGGGGAATAATGTCACTATAAAGATTAGAATATGGAATCAGTGGACTGAAGAGAACAGGATGAGTTAAAAACCCAGAAATAGAACACAAAATCTGACGATATCGCGGGGTGACAGATACCTAGAGACCTGCAAAATCCGAGATATTTTTTTGGTGACATGTAAGTTTGCACTACGATTGTCATTGGAGCATACCTGATTTGACACGTGCCGAAAAACTTTGCGCCAATGAATATACACTTATTGAAGGTGTGCTCGAATCATGTACAATATTGTCATTTACAGAGAACAGCCAATCAAGTAACATTACCGGCTCCGGTATTCACAGCGTTGTGAAATATATCGCCATGATAAATTATAACGCTAATTTTGCACGTCCCCACAGATACTTCATCCACATGGAAATGACGGACCGTTCTGCTTCGTGTCGAGTGTGAGCAGAACATTGGAATACTGCAACAGATCTGACACTGTCTGCTTCCACTGTTCGACGACGTCTGCTTCGCAGAGAACTGCGTCTATACATTCCTTTGCGCAGGATTCCCTTGAGCCTGAACAATCGATGCCTCAGGCTACAATACTCTCATGGACACATTGTTTTCGGACGAGTTCCGCTTCAACTTTGATTATAATGACTGCTGCAAAAGCATTCAACAGTATAAACGTGACTGCCTTCTTCCAAAATGCATTGTCCAGCATCATTCTGCAAAAAAAATGGGTGTGAAGGTATGGGGATCAACTGGATGTCATAGGCGATCTCGGCTGCTACGAACTGTCGAACTGTGNAAAAAATGGGTGTGAAGGTATGGGGATCAACTGGATGTCATAGGCGATCTCGGCTGCTACGAACTGTCGAACTGTGGGCACTGCCAACATAGCAACCGCTACATCAGGGAAGCTGTGGATTCTGAAGTCGCGCCCATGCTACAGCAGACTCCTGGAGCCGTGTTACAAAAATGCAACAACGCCCAACCACACGTTGCCAGAAATGTTCGGGCGGTCTTCGAGGCAAGGCAGATACCGCTTCTTCCCTGGTCTAAATGCTCACCCGATATGCCACCCACTGAACAATTCTGCGATATGGTCACTCGGAACACGCCTGTTTTATTCTATGCCAAGGTATGTAGCAGTTCTTATTGCAGCTCGTGGAGCCTTTACAACACACTGATTTTGTGCAAGTAACGTTGTGTATTACTATGAAACTGAAATAAATTGCTTCCTTATAATACTATTAGTATTATGAGTAATAAATTTCCTTCAATTCTGATCATTATTTCATGGTGTTGCATTTTCCACAAACATGAGTGTACAACGATCGTGTTAATTTAAATAGTTAACACTTGCTCAAAATATGTGAACACCAAAGCGTTCCGCCTTGGTGTTCACATATTTTGAGTATATGCCTAAAAACAATCAAATTCTATCTAGTGATAGGCTAAACTTTGAATATGTATAGGTTCATGTGTTGTTTTCAAAATTGGACTGAATTTCGTATGACATGACCGGCAGTACTCCAACAGAGAGCCATTAGCTGTGACGTGTGAGGGAAGAGGCGAGAGAACTAATCTCTAATACACAACCTCGAACGCTGCAACACATATTCGTGGGTTTTGCCGGACAGGCACGTACACACACGTCACGAACTGAAAGCGTACAGCTGGGATAAAAAAAAACTGCTTCGTTTGCAGTGCACCCACGTTTTGCCGCAGGTCGTGGTTAGGGCTGTACGATATGTATCGCAGTTTGTCGCTTATATCGTAATTATCAGCATCGCAAATATAGACCATACTGATATCATAAACATTGCGTACCACANCAGTTTGTCGCTTATATCGTAATTATCAGCATCGCAAATATAGACCATACTGATATCATAAACATTGCGTACCACAAATATTTTTTTTCATATCGCGATATTCGATATATTGTTCTACACTGTTGGACCATATTGCAGTTGCGATATTTTCAGAAATGCTTTTTCGTGATCGATATATCGCCATATTGCACAGCCGTAAAGCAGAGTTAATGAGTACATTGGCGGGGCTGTCCCTTTAAGGTGACCGTATCCATTATCTGACTGGCTGTAAGAGGCCTGCTGGCTGGGCAGCTAGTTTGCAAGTATGTTACCACGCTATCATTGGCAGACAGAGAAGCATTCCGACATGTTGCTGGCTGGTGATGTGCCGGCGTGTGCGGCAATTCCACCTGTNCAGTTTGTCGCTTATATCGTAATTATCAGCATCGCAAATATAGACCATACTGATATCATAAACATTGCGTACCACCAATATGTTTTTTCATATCGCGATATTCGATATATTGTTCTACACTGTTGGACCATATTGCAGTTGCGATATTTTCATAAATGCTTTTTCGTGATCGATATATCGCCATATTGCACAGCCGTAAAGCAGAGTTAATGAGTAAATTGGCGGGGCTGTCCCTTTAAGGTGACCGTATCCATTATCTGACTGGCTGTAAGAGGCCTGCTGGCTGGGGAGCTAGTTTGCAAGTATGTTACCACGCGANTGTCCCTTTAAGGTGACCGTATCCATTATCTGACTGGCTGTAAGAGGCCTGCTGGCTGGGCAGCTAGTTTGCAAGTATGTTACCACGCTATCATTGGCAGACAGAGAAGCATTCCGACATGTTGCTGGCTGGTGATGTGCCGGCGTGTGCGGCAATTCCACCTGTGTGTTCGTAAGTACAGTGTGGTACGGCCATCGAGGAGCGGGACCGCTGTGGTGTAGTGCTCCGACCACTCGCCTCCCACCAAGGCATGTGTTTTCTCAGGGATATCCCCCACCCCCTTGCACACAGGCGTTTCTCCACACTCACCTTGCTTCACCCTCATCGGCTGTCAAGACCTCGATGTAGAGAGCCGCCACACTCTCCCTGGAGCAGCAGGACGCAGCAGCAGTCGCCGGGCAGCACGTGTATTTATCGCGGCAGTTATTGCGGAGTAATGCGGCGGCGCGGCCGTGTCCCGNTGATTCAAAAGTGTGAAGAAACTGCGAATAGTCTATCGTTCACGGTTACATGACCGCAGTTTCCTTCCACGGCTACAGCATTACCACGTATCTAATGATTGTTGTCTATGCGTTCTTCAGTTGTCAGTCGCTGGGATTTAGACAAGTAATAACCATGTTTTACTATTACTCCTCTATATACTCTAACGTGCATATAATAGAAATTTATAAATAATACCATATGTCACTGGTAACCGAATTTAGAAAGTTATAGAATATTTAATACGACGTATAGGTAAAGTACTACTCACAATTGCTTCCAATTTTACACTGATGACCTCACTCGATATTTACGTCCATGCGTATGTAGTTAAGAATTTTTTTTCTCTAATGTTTATTAATTAAGTATTTAGGTGAAATGAAATAGTTTTAAGAACCAACGATCGTTATTAAAGCGCAGGGACGCGTGAATTTGTTGATCTCATGTAGCACCAAAGTCGGAATTAAACTAGTGAACATTCTTTTTGTTTTCGTGATGGGGCCATAAGAATTTTAACGTATACTGCAGTACTCTGAGCTTTCAACAAACGAACATCTCAAGTACAGGATATTCCTTAAAAATTTCGTGGATTTCAGTTTGTAACAGATTTAAGTAACTTACGTTTCATTTTACTGTTGTTATATTGATCGAGGTTTCTTTAATTCCTGCCTTAGGATAAGGTACAACATCAGACACTTAATGTAAATTTTGTTACTATAAATAGTCACGAATTCATACGTCAATAAGCTAGCGTTCAAAATTTTGGTGTAGGCTATATTCTGACACTTGTTTGTTCACTGTACTCTAATATAAACACACGAGGGGGTGAGGAAGGAGAATTTTAAGTAGAATGTATTTGAAAATTTGGTATTAGAACTCGAAAGAAAAAAAAACACTCCACACCCTGTTAATAAGTCGTACAACAATAACTGACTGTTTCGCTTGAAATAATCTATACGTTTTGATATGATCACAGATCCAGTTTCCATTACGTAAAATTATAAAATATTATTCAATTTTGAAGGGAGGGGATGCGAATCTCATAAACAAACACGTAGATCCTCTCCCCTTATTCTTCGTCTTCTTACTAACAACTTATTGTGCAACTTACCAACTTACCCGGATTTTCACATGTGGGAAACGTGGTGGAGATCGCCGTTGGTCGGCGGATCTTCTCGGGGTTCTGCCGTTTCCCCCCTCCTTGCATTCCATCGCCACTACATCTCAACGTCATTTCACCCTCGCCGGCGTTCGATACTTCGCTGTCAAGTGTCGACAAAAACCAAACCTCTCAACTCAAACTGTGCAACTACAGACTCCTGCACAACACGCTACTTGGCGTGTCCCGAGCAATAGTATTTATCCTGTCTCGTATGCTGGTCAGATATTATTGTGCGAAGCAGTGAAGAACATGTCAGAACGACTCAAATAAAGAGGGTGACAAATCAGCAGTTGTTTTGTGCAGTATAGGCGGTTCACGGTAAACTGAACACTTTTAAAAACTCCGCTAAAGATTTACTTATATGCGATTCGTGTATTTTGCCCCCTCCCCCATCCAATTTGTAAAATTAACTTTGCCGTGGGCCTACTCGCTTTATCCATGCCTCGGTCAAGTTAAACTTTAAAATTATTAGAAAAGTACATCTTTGCTAATCCTTACACCTATATGCACTAAAACACAGAAAGCAAAAGAAATCATTTCAGTATTCATAAATGTTTGCCAAACACTTTTAATCCAACGTTAAGATATGTCACTTAATCCCATACATCGTCACTAATTTTACTGGGCTCCTGCCAGTCAGTGTGTCGGGTAAAATGTATGCTGGTAGGGACTTTGATACTTTTCAAAGGCTGATTTCAAAAGTACTCTACCGCGAAGGATTTGAAGTTAAAGGGAGTAGAGAGAACCAGTAAAAACCAAACACGAAACAACTGAAAAATGGACATGGGTCTTACGTATATACACACTGATAAGGTGAGTGGAGGATAACCTCAACAAGTACGTCGTCCTCGCCACACGACTTAGTTATCACTTCCGCTTGCAGAACAAACTCCAGCTGCACTCGCTAGAAGAACAGCCTAACTACCAGCAATACATCAGTCGTCTTTCGCCAGTCAGCGGCTAGGGAACCTCCCACAGAATGTAACCAGAACAGGCACACGCGCCTCAAAGATATCGTTATACTACAGATTATCGAAGAGTACAGAAGCGAAATAGCCGTGTACATTGCCAACTCCAGCAGTACATAGCAGAATGGCGGAGAGTCGTTCGCCAATGGAGACTACCTTGCCAGATGGCAGCTCACCCAATAGGGAATTTTTTGAAACATTCACTAGCCATTCGGACACAACATCCGTTTACAAGACTTCACGCAGCTCCAATTCTGACTCCAGCGAACACGCAGTGGGTAAATAATTGGTTAAAGAAGCACGCTCGACACAATAAATCGCAACATCAAAATATTGAACGATTATAATACTTGAGTTCGTAAAAACGGGTTAACTCTTTCAACCCCAATTTAATTTATGGTGTAAGCACAGCTTGTTTCGTTGTGACAACCAATAAGATGTAGGCTTCATGTTCGGCTATAGTAATACGAACCAATCATAGCCTAGACCAGAAGTTCGAATTGCGAATCAGTTACCCATACCGGAGGTCATTGGGCATTCAGATTCGCAGTGTACAATACCGACCGAAAACCACCTTTCTTTGCATTATCTACACAACTGTGCGCACAGGGTCTGAATGGGTTCAGCAGGGATTTGAACAGTGTTCACTTTACTGTGAACATCCTGTGTTTATAAACCATTTAGCGGGCCACTTCTGTTATATGCGCGGGCCATATACAATGTTATTTTGAAAAGTTGTAGCGGGCAACTTAGCTTGAGCGGGCTGCAGTTTCCCCGTGGCTGGGCCACCTTATCTATTCGGCGGCCACGCCGTTTCGCTTCCCTGTACTTGTGGCGCTGTGCGGTGAGGAAGAGGTCGGTGTGGGGGGCACACCAGCTGTTGTTTGGGCGAAACAGCGGCGTGTTTGCTCTCCTCTCGGCCGCGAAACCGAATATGGGTGGTGTAATGAATGCGGGCTGGGAGCGCCGCCACCTGCGGTCTCATCCTCCTCCGGCGACAGATAGCTGCGTGCCGCGCCGCGCCGCGCCGCTCACTTCGCCTCGCCCCTGAATAACCGCAACCCGCAATACCGCTTTTCAAACATCCCGCCCGCCCTTCCTTCGCCTCAGAATAAACACAGAGTATGGTGAAATCTAAATGAGAAAATAATGCGCAGAAGTCAAAAACGCGTCTGGCAAGTGGGGATAATCCATTGCCGCTGCACGATGGGGTGGGGTTGTTCAGTTCAGTAGTGACAGAGGNGCGCCGCGCCGCGCCGCTCACTTCGCCTCGCCCCTGAATAACCGCAACCCGCAATACCGCTTTTCAAACATCCCGCCCGCCCTTCCTTCGCCTCAGAATATACACAGAGTATGGTGAAATCTAAATGAGAAAATAATGCGCAGAAGTCAAAAACGCGTCTGGCGAGTGAAGATAATCCATTGCCGCTGCATGATGGGGTGGGTTTGTTCAGTTCAGTGGTGACAGAGGCCGAGAGCGGTTGGGCGAGAGTTGCTCCCCATGTGCATTTAACCAGCCAAAAAAAACCTAACTCGCGTAGCGCGGTACTTAATAGCGGGGTAGTAGAGAGCGATGTTGCCAGTTTTATATGCATAGCGCTATCAGTGTCACGTGGTTTATCTCCCTGCAGCGGCGAGCGTTCTGGAGAGCTCTCCCCTACCCCTCGCCTACCTTCCCCCCCTCAAAGCCCCGCGAAGATTATTTTTCCATTTGAACTTTACTATATTTTACAGCACAGCTGCGAAACAGCCACGGATTCCATCAACTCCAGCCGCGCACGCCAGCAAAATGGCGTCACTGACCAGAAAAATGCCCATCCACCGTTCGCCAATCCGCTATTCGTTAATCCGTCTACTCGCCAGCTGGCGGCACAGCCGGTTCGCTATGAACATTCCGTAACACACAGTAGCCAGTCAGACACAAGGCCCCTTCCCAGAGCCTTACACAGCCAATCAGAAAATGGGTATAGTCCATTCGCGGTTACTTCACACTTTTTTAATCAAACCTTTGAAAAATCACCTTATGTATAACGAGTTAGGTTGTTTTGAATAGGCCATGTATCACAAACGTTTTACTCTCGTGTTAACATAAATTTACCTTATGTTTGGTTAAATTTAACTTTTTATTGTATTTATCTGTTAATTGTAATACCCATTTATAATTAATATACATTTAGGGAGGAAATATGTGTGTTGGTAATGCCTAATAAGAAATAGTTCTAATGCGAAATATTATTACACTGAGTGTGCACGAATTCAGCGCGTTGTCCATTTGGTGTAATTTTCTAGACTCTGTTATTTATTCTTTGCATGAGGCCGAAGAATAACCTGAAAGAATAATTTTAGCAGGGAAAAAGAAAAGTGGCGATAACTGCAAATGGACTATACGCCCACTTCAAAGGAGACTCCATGACACTTTGTCTCCGTGCACTTATATACTCTGTGGAATAGCTAAGCCTTTAGGAATTGAAATGTATTAGCGGTTCTTTCGATGTGAGCGTACGCATTCGCTGTAGGCTGTGCGAAGCTCTGGGAACGAATCGCGTGACTGATTGGCTACCGCTTATGCTAATGGTTGCCTATTAGCTAGACTGCCGACTGGCGAGTAAGCCACCAGGCGCTGATTAGCGAACGGCGTTCCGACATGTTGCTGGCCAGTAACGCCATTTTACTGGCGTGTGTGGCTGCGGAGTTCGCGGTATAGTCGGCTGTTTCGCCTCTATGTACTTACCTACTCTATGCCTCAACTCTGTGGTATGACGCGCTCCTTTATAATTAATAAGTAGCAAATTTCGCGAGTTCATTTACAGCACGGTTAAATATATCACAAACTCTTTTTCGCTCTCGTTCTTTAACTCGAACTCACAAAGCTGCCGATTTGTTTTTATTTATCCTAGGAAACTACTTTTAATATAGTAATCGAGCGTATCAGTGCCCATTGCGGTATTTTAGAACTATTTTTCTGGAACAAAAATTGTTGAGCAGTTCTAACTATTTTTTGTGGATGTGAACAGTTTGATTTCTTTCCCTCATTTGAAGTGGCAGTACGTACGGAATAGAGTTATGCTGAATTGGAAGACTTATTTTTCATTATGTTACACAAACATCTACACTTTGTTCAGGTTTGCATGGTTGCGAAGAAAACAAATCCAAAATGTTTTATAAATTTATTAGGACCATCCTTTGTGTGTTAACGTATGTATGTGTATATATTAATCTCCTAGACGCTGACATTTGCTCATTAGCTGCCACCCCACCTTGATGATCAGCGTTATAGCGTGTGAGCTCAGTAGTATTCATTAAATTTATTCTGTAGCTAAGCGTATTTTCATGGCTGAATATTATTTCAGGCCGCTTGTATAATACAAATATCCTGGCCTGGTACACAAAATTTACAAGAATCTACAGTATTATTCCTTGAAGATTATATTAACGATCACATAAAATTGTGGTCAATATTCACGACAAATGTATTATTTAATTATGATCTCCCAGTATTCTTCACACTTTGTCATCGCGTAAAATTTTAAAATATGAACATTATAAAGATTAGTTCAATGACTTGTTTCTATTTCACAGTTGACTAATCAGGTCTGGATATATACATATTCCTATTATTTGAACGACAACCATTTGTTGTCCACTGTTTCTGGGTAACGAACAAAGACCACGGAGAAAATTACAAGCGTGTTAATAGTTCGGAAAATGTAGAAAGGTTTTCAGAGAAGCAAGTTAATAAACAAAATAATATAATAAACTGTTTTTAAAATATAAATTATGGGCAACAAAAATAAGTGGAATTAGTCCCTTTTAAATTGAAACAAGTAAATAATTTACTCTGGTTCACTGACATTCTTCGCTTTTCGCGGAACCTATTTTACATAACAAGATACACACGCGTGTCCTAAGTGGGATTCCGACCCTTGACCTACAGATTTACAGGGATACTGACCTCGCTCAGTCGCGGGCCAGCAAATTGAGAGGAACATTGCAAATTGGAAATGTTTGCCTGTGAGACAAATATATAGGCAGGCTTCACAAAACCTTTTGCATGTGTTTACCTTTGCTGACATTGCGTTTGGCCGGTGAGTTTTCTCGGTATACTCCTGTTTCCTCCAACATTACATTAATTTAGTTGATGCATCTCCATCTCGCTACACCCCATCGGAGCTACCTCAGTTGTTAAGTGCCACCAGATGTCTCTCCACTTTGCCATGTTGGGAGAATTTTTTAAACTATTATTCAGTAGGTGACTCGCATTTCAGAGATTGACATTATTTTATCTAGGAAATTTTTCTTTCCGGAATTCCTGAATAGTACGACTCTTTAAAGGCCCTTTGAAATGGTTTATTTTACTACCAGAGTTCATTAAACCGTTAGAAATTTCTGTGGATTTACAGAAACTTTTACGGAGATGTGCAGTGTTAATTTACGGAAAGGCACTCCATAATGACGAATAACGGAAATAAGTTCC
The DNA here is from genome assembly GCA_002778355.1 of Clitarchus hookeri. Classification (NCBI taxonomy): domain Eukaryota; kingdom Metazoa; phylum Arthropoda; class Insecta; order Phasmatodea; family Phasmatidae; genus Clitarchus; species Clitarchus hookeri. The sequence goes on from NQII01000020.1 coordinate 240,582, forward strand.
GTAAATATAAAATAAGGAAGCTCTCCGTATTCTTATGGCTTCGATTTTAAGACACGAACAGTGCCTATGATACCTGAAGCGTATAAAATCACATCTTCACAATACTACTTCGTGTAAAATAGTAGTAGGTTAGTGGCGAACCACTCATGGCGAACCAATTTATTAATTATTGTTCAAATTCCGCTACACGACGAAACTTTTCTGTATACACTGTGAAACACGCAAACGAAAATAAAACTTTGTTTTCGTAACCTCGTTTTATAAACCGCAAATAAAACAAAATAGCAAACGCTCTAACAAGACTTGAAACTAAGAGAGGCGCGCTCGTCACTTTCGTGTAAAATCCGTATTTACGAAATACTTCGTATAGAGGTGAGTGGTTCGAGTTATTGAGTGTTAATTGTTCGATTCTTGTTTAAATCACACTAGAAGACAAAATATTTAAGCCTTTATTTTTATTTTTATTTTATTTTATTTCTTGGTTATATACAGTACAATATTTTAAGAAAATGAAACTCTTTTTGTTACTCCTGACTACAAACCAAGACAGGTACATGCATCATTCTACATAAATCCGTATTTACATTTACAGCATCACTTCTTCGTAGAAGTGTGGTAAGTGAATGGATACTGTGTTGGAGTGTTCAATTTTTTTTCCGAGTTCAAATTCTGCCACCGGACAAAATTTTTAAAACGATTTTATAGTAATTTTTATACACCGTGAAACACCCACATAACGAAAGTAAAGTGTTTTTTGTTACCCCTTTTTATAAAAAGCATATTAAAAAAACCAACTGTAAGTTTGTGGACACGTTCCATAAATTCGCGGTGATTTATGTGAAATTTACGGAGAGAACGTTATTGAAAAAAAAACTAACAGTCCGTAATTTCACGCAGATGTCTGGATAATTCGAAACCGGTATTTTCCGTAATTCTAATGGATATTTTTTCTAACAGCGTACAAGCCTTCTGTTGCCACGGAGAAAGTTACAAACCTTCGACGTCACAAATAACTGCATCTAATCGCAATACATGAAACTTATTGCTTACGAATACTTTGAAACGCAACCTTTCGTGGTTTCTTTCCTTACCGACTCCAAGGGCCTACTTGCTCATGCAAGGAAGGAAAATAACTTGCACCGCTAAGATACTGCAGCGTTAGAATGGCCACCCAGACGNGCCTACTTGCTCATGCAAGGAAGGAAAATAACTTGCACCGCTAAGATACTGCAGCGTTAGAATGGCCACCCAGACGTAACTCAGACAGCTTTGTTCGATACCAGAAGTCAGGGAACTCAGGTAGAGAACTTGTAGACATCAACTGTGTGCGTGCGTGCGTGCGCACCCAACTTCCCCGCAGTTCCGCTCGCTCGACTTCACGTAAAATTCCATTTACGCGATGACGTGGCGGTGGTTACTCAACTGTTGCAGTTCTTGGCGGGGGAAGGCGGTTACGTGTTATAGAAGTGGCCGCCGAACGTAAGTTATTCCCAATGCTGCATAATAACCAGGGGGAGGGGTTGGAGGAGTGCGAAAGAGAAACTTACTTCTGGCGATATTGAATGTTCGCTCCCTCTCCGTCGGGCGCGACTCTGAGGAATCAATTACAGAAGTTGGTTACCATCAAGGAGAACTTCGAACAAGATAATCATCGGCGCCGGGCCTGCGCGCAAGAGCGTCACAAGTGCCGGTCGTGTCGGGGCCTTGTCCTCTCGCAAGAGCTTCTTCAGACAGACAGCAACACTCGAACACTCGTTGTTAAGAGTGGTATATAGAGACCGCCAAGCTCGTCGTTGAGCTGGCAGGGCCGGAAATACTGCGCGGCTGGGCGGAGTTTCGGGGCCGGGGCGGGGTCAACTGAGGGCACGTGATGCCAGAGTTAGGCGCGTGGAGGGGACAGACTCTACCTACCCTCCCTCAAGCCGTGCGTCATTCGATCTGAGCGATGAGCCGAGGCCATATCGCGGACAACTCCAGACTACCTGTTCAAGTCCCGCACTTGCGGTTCGACCGTTCAGCGTAGTAATAGGTTTATGATTATAGTGTGTTCGCGGTTTCTTCACACTTTTTGAATTAAACCTTTGAAAAATCACCCCATGTATGGCTTGATTAGTTGTTTCCGAAATAGTGCCATGTATCATCATCTTTTTTAAACTTTTGTTAACACGAAAATGCCTTATTTTTTGTTCAATCGAACTTTTAACTATATTTTATCTATATAACTATATTATTTCGTTTATAATTAATATGCATAAATACAAGAAGAATGTAGGTGCGTCGGTAATGCTTAGTAAGAAGTCGTTCTTATGAAAATTATTATATAGGTTTATGATTATAGTGTGTTCGCGGTTTCTTCACACTTTTTGAATTAAACCTTTGAAAAATCACCCCATGTATGGCTTGATTAGTTGTTTACGAAATAGTGCCATGTATCATCATCTTTTTTAAACTTTTGTTAACACGAAAATGCCTTATTTTTTGTTCAATCGAACTTTTAACTATATTTTATCTATATAACTATATTATTTCGTTTATAATTAATATGCATAAATACAAGAAGAATGTAGGTGCGTCGGTAATGCTTAGTAAGAAGTCGTTCTTATGAAAATTATTATATAGGTTTATGATTATAGTGTGTTCGCGGTTTCTTCACACTTTTTGAATTAAACCTTTGAAAAATCACCCCATGTATGGCTTGATTAGTTGTTTACGAAATAGTGCCATGTATCATCATCTTTTTTAAACTTTTGTTAACACGAAAATGCCTTATTTTTTGTTCAATCGAACTTTTAACTATATTTTATCTATATAACTATATTATTTCGTTTATAATTAATATGCATAAATACAAGAAGAATGTAGGTGCGTCGGTAATGCTTAGTAAGAAGTCGTTCTTATGAAAATTATTATATAGGTTTATGATTATAGTGTGTTCGCGGTTTCTTCACACTTTTTGAATTAAACCTTTGAAAAATCACCCCATGTATGGCTTGATTAGTTGTTTACGAAATAGTGCCATGTATCATCATCTTTTTTAAACTTTTGTTAACACGAAAATGCCTTATTTTTTGTTCAATCGAACTTTTAACTATATTTTATCTATATAACTATATTATTTCGTTTATAATTAATATGCATAAATACAAGAAGAATGTAGGTGCGTCGGTAATGCTTAGTAAGAAGTCGTTCTTATGAAAATTATTATATAGGTTTATGATTATAGTGTGTTCGCGGTTTCTTCACACTTTTTGAATTAAACCTTTGAAAAATCACCCCATGTATGGCTTGATTAGTTGTTTACGAAATAGTGCCATGTATCATCATCTTTTTTAAACTTTTGTTAACACGAAAATGCCTTATTTTTTGTTCAATCGAACTTTTAACTATATTTTATCTATATAACTATATTATTTCGTTTATAATTAATATGCATAAATACAAGAAGAATGTAGGTGCGTCGGTAATGCTTAGTAAGAAGTCGTTCTTATGAAAATTATTATATAGGTTTATGATTATAGTGTGTTCGCGGTTTCTTCACACTTTTTGAATTAAACCTTTGAAAAATCACCCCATGTATGGCTTGATTAGTTGTTTACGAAATAGTGCCATGTATCATCATCTTTTTTAAACTTTTGTTAACACGAAAATGCCTTATTTTTTGTTCAATCGAACTTTTAACTATATTTTATCTATATAACTATATTATTTCGTTTATAATTAATATGCATAAATACAAGAAGAATGTAGGTGCGTCGGTAATGCTTAGTAAGAAGTCGTTCTTATGAAAATTATTATATAGGTTTATGATTATAGTGTGTTCGCGGTTTCTTCACACTTTTTGAATTAAACCTTTGAAAAATCACCCCATGTATGGCTTGATTAGTTGTTTACGAAATAGTGCCATGTATCATCATCTTTTTTAAACTTTTGTTAACACGAAAATGCCTTATTTTTTGTTCAATCGAACTTTTAACTATATTTTATCTATATAACTATATTATTTCGTTTATAATTAATATGCATAAATACAAGAAGAATGTAGGTGCGTCGGTAATGCTTAGTAAGAAGTCGTTCTTATGAAAATTATTATATAGGTTTATGATTATAGTGTGTTCGCGGTTTCTTCACACTTTTTGAATTAAACCTTTGAAAAATCACCCCATGTATGGCTTGATTAGTTGTTTACGAAATAGTGCCATGTATCATCATCTTTTTTAAACTTTTGTTAACACGAAAATGCCTTATTTTTTGTTCAATCGAACTTTTAACTATATTTTATCTATATAACTATATTATTTCGTTTATAATTAATATGCATAAATACAAGAAGAATGTAGGTGCGTCGGTAATGCTTAGTAAGAAGTCGTTCTTATGAAAATTATTATATAGGTTTATGATTATAGTGTGTTCGCGGTTTCTTCACACTTTTTGAATTAAACCTTTGAAAAATCACCCCATGTATGGCTTGATTAGTTGTTTACGAAATAGTGCCATGTATCATCATCTTTTTTAAACTTTTGTTAACACGAAAATGCCTTATTTTTTGTTCAATCGAACTTTTAACTATATTTTATCTATATAACTATATTATTTCGTTTATAATTAATATGCATAAATACAAGAAGAATGTAGGTGCGTCGGTAATGCTTAGTAAGAAGTCGTTCTTATGAAAATTATTATATAGGTTTATGATTATAGTGTGTTCGCGGTTTCTTCACACTTTTTGAATTAAACCTTTGAAAAATCACCCCATGTATGGCTTGATTAGTTGTTTACGAAATAGTGCCATGTATCATCATCTTTTTTAAACTTTTGTTAACACGAAAATGCCTTATTTTTTGTTCAATCGAACTTTTAACTATATTTTATCTATATAACTATATTATTTCGTTTATAATTAATATGCATAAATACAAGAAGAATGTAGGTGCGTCGGTAATGCTTAGTAAGAAGTCGTTCTTATGAAAATTATTATATAGGTTTATGATTATAGTGTGTTCGCGGTTTCTTCACACTTTTTGAATTAAACCTTTGAAAAATCACCCCATGTATGGCTTGATTAGTTGTTTACGAAATAGTGCCATGTATCATCATCTTTTTTAAACTTTTGTTAACACGAAAATGCCTTATTTTTTGTTCAATCGAACTTTTAACTATATTTTATCTATATAACTATATTATTTCGTTTATAATTAATATGCATAAATACAAGAAGAATGTAGGTGCGTCGGTAATGCTTAGTAAGAAGTCGTTCTTATGAAAATTATTATATAGGTTTATGATTATAGTGTGTTCGCGGTTTCTTCACACTTTTTGAATTAAACCTTTGAAAAATCACCCCATGTATGGCTTGATTAGTTGTTTACGAAATAGTGCCATGTATCATCATCTTTTTTAAACTTTTGTTAACACGAAAATGCCTTATTTTTTGTTCAATCGAACTTTTAACTATATTTTATCTATATAACTATATTATTTCGTTTATAATTAATATGCATAAATACAAGAAGAATGTAGGTGCGTCGGTAATGCTTAGTAAGAAGTCGTTCTTATGAAAATTATTATATAGGTTTATGATTATAGTGTGTTCGCGGTTTCTTCACACTTTTTGAATTAAACCTTTGAAAAATCACCCCATGTATGGCTTGATTAGTTGTTTACGAAATAGTGCCATGTATCATCATCTTTTTTAAACTTTTGTTAACACGAAAATGCCTTATTTTTTGTTCAATCGAACTTTTAACTATATTTTATCTATATAACTATATTATTTCGTTTATAATTAATATGCATAAATACAAGAAGAATGTAGGTGCGTCGGTAATGCTTAGTAAGAAGTCGTTCTTATGAAAATTATTATATAGGTTTATGATTATAGTGTGTTCGCGGTTTCTTCACACTTTTTGAATTAAACCTTTGAAAAATCACCCCATGTATGGCTTGATTAGTTGTTTACGAAATAGTGCCATGTATCATCATCTTTTTTAAACTTTTGTTAACACGAAAATGCCTTATTTTTTGTTCAATCGAACTTTTAACNTGGCCCACGTGACCAGTGGTATCAGTGCAGACGCATTTGCTGCCAATCAGATTTTAGAATGTCACCAACACAGAAGAGCACTCTACTCTACTGTTGTCAATGTGCCCGGACCCCGAAATTTCCCAACCTTTCTGAAAAAATTACTGGAAAAATATGTATTCTACATTTAAATAAATTGATATTTCTGTTTGCAAATAAAAAGTTATGTAAATTCAGAAAGTTTACGATTTCCATATCATATTTGACCAATTCAAATATGATCTCAACCTTAGACAGTGAGTTGGGATCAGGTACTTTTTAGCCTACTTTTCCGAAGGAAAGAAAGGCTTATGAGATCACTTTCCTGTGTGTGTGCATGTGTTTGTGTCTTTGTGTGTCTGAGCGCGCGTGTGTGTGTATGTGTGTCCCTTTTCAATTTTTGAACGCGTAAACCGAATTACACCAAACTCGGTACACATATAGTACTAAATAAGAACACCTGACTTTTATAGTTTTGGACCACGTCGGGAACTTACTTTCGAAATGGCGGTTATTTTAAAATTTAGGGTGATACGTAATATCTTGAAAACCACCCATCCTGTTTATACCAAATTTTGTATACTGACAAAGTAAGGTGTAAGTATTGGATTCCGAGGTGAATATTGTTGTTGGTACGCCATTTTGGAATATAGTACCACGTGAAAGAATAAAGCTTTTACATTATATCTTGAAAATTTCTCAGCCAATTTTCGCCAAATTTGGTAAGCAAGTAATACTATGATAGACCAGATAAATATATGTAATTGAACTTTATTAGGCACTTATATTTAAAATGGCTACCAATCAAATTGTTTATGTTTATTTTGTGTAACTACCATACCGTTTGACCAATTTCAACCAAATTCTGTATACTGATATTATATATCACAAGCATTATACAAGCCAAACAACAGCCAATTTTACAAGCCATTTGGTAAGGTAGCGCTACATGAATAAATAAAGTATTTGTGTAATATCACGAGAAACAATTATCAGATTCCTACCTAATTTGGCAAACAAGTAGTAGTGCGGCAGTTGATATTTACAAATACGTTTCAAGTATGTCACACATTTTCAAAATGGTGGCCATCTAGCTATTTTAGCATAGTATGCTATATCTTAGAAATAATTTAATCAATTCCAACTTAACTTTGTATACTGGGAATATATACAACTTACATCAAATGTGTCTACATAGAGCCTCTTTTGTCCTCCATTTTGTAAAATTTTACCACAGGATTAAATAAAGTTTTTACGTCATATCTTGGGAAACAATTGACCAATTTCTACCAAATATGGCCAACGAGTAGTACTGTGGTAAGTTATTACAACTTATAAGTTTTAGGTATGTCAGACACTTATTTTCAAACTGTTGGCTATATAGCTATTTTAGTTTTGTAAGTTATATCGTGGAAACCATGTAATTAATTCCAATGAAAATTTATATTACAACCATTTTATGTGTCCAAACAAAATCTCTTTTGTCCACCATTTTGTAAAGTAGTATGATGTGACAAATTAAAATTACGTGTTATCACCGAAAGAACCACCGATTCCTACTACATTTGACAAACAAGTAGCACTATAGCAGGTCATGTAAACTGGTAAACTTTTTGAGAGGGTCAGATACACATGTTTTGAAAGTAGCGGCCATATAAACAATTTAGTTCAGAATTTTTGGTCTTACGAAAATGTAAAACAGATTTCAACTTAACTCTGTATGCCGATAGTATGATTTACATCCATCAAAATTGTCTATGCAAAGCCTCATTTTTCCGCCATTTCGTAATACAGCGCCACAAGAAATAATACAGTTTGTATGCCGTATCTCGGGAAACAATCAACAGATTTCTTTCAAATTTGGCGCAGAAGTTGTACTGTGGTAGGACATATAAATTTATATGTTTTACGTGTGTAAGTATCTTATTTTTTTACTTATGACTATAAAAACATTTTCGCTTAGTGTACTTTATCTACGAAACAATGGAACAAATTTAAATTTATCTTTGTGTATTGTATCTATGACAATCATCGAATGTGCTAATACATAAACTTTTTGTCCTCCATTAATGAAGATCGTCACATGAAAATGGAGGTTTAATGCAATATCTCAAGGATCAATCAATCAATGGGGGTTTATATAAATAATTTAGAATAATTCATTCTATCTATGAATAGTTTAAACAAAATTCAACAAATTTTTGTACGCAAACAGTATTAATTAGAAGCATCATTTAGGCCTACAGAGATACTTTTTTGCCGGATGTTTTTTGCAATGTAGTGCCAAGGGGGTAAATTAAAATTTTTGCTATACTTCCGAAATAATTAAACTTATTTTCACCTAATTTTGCACACATACAGAAGGCCATGTAAAGTTACATAATTTCAATGGGGACAGAAAATAATTTTCAAAATGGTGGCCGTATAAATATTTTTATACGTTTGGCATTTTTATTTAATAATTTAACTATTTCAATCGAACTTTTTAAGCTTATAGTATCTATTAGAATCATCGTGTGCAGAGCCCCGTTTAAGAAAATAAGCTTTTTATTTCATATCTCAGAAACCACTCAGCCTATTTCCATCAAACGTTTCACAGAAATAGCGTTATGATAAGTCATGTAAACTTATGTGTTTTTAGTGGCTCAAACAGTTATTTTCAAAATTATGCCCATGTAAATATTTCAGGTTAGTGAGCCCTATCATTCAAAACATTAGACAGATTACATCCTAAGTTGATGCTCCGAATCCTACCTCCGTGATGCAGTTGATTGCAAGCTAGCTTAATTTTACGAGTTTTTTTTTTCTGAATTCGAATCCCGGATAAGTCACTCGTGTATTTTAATTGTCATGGTACTTTTCCACATGTTTCTGGTTTCATCTCTAATGATATTGCTGTAAATAAGACGTCAACGCCTACCTACCACCCAAGCTTTTAAGAAGTTCACTAAAATTTATTTGTACCCATGTAGCGGAAAGTAGCCTCATTAGTTATCAGAAACGTCTTGTTTTTTTTTTACTACGACTCTTGCAAATTTGGACAAAGAATTAAGGCCTAATTACATACAAAAACAACATTACTCTGACACCGCAACAGATACCATTCGAGGTATTTTATTGTGACAAACACTGAGAATATCCTAAAGAAAACATTTTATTATCATAAAATAATAGACCTCCAACCAAACATAATAAAAATCAGGCTTACTGTCAGCATGCCTTGTTTCTCTCCACTCATTTTAGTAATAGGTTTAGTTGAAGAAGTCAGGAACATACATTACACACACATTAAACTTATCAAATAGATAACAACTACTTTACGCAACAGTTTTTATAGGTGCAGAAGAAAACATCAAAGAATTAGTTTCACTTACATTTTTTTGCATAGTGAATAGTTTAATGAGAAGCGTACATAAAGCAAATAATTAAAGTTTTTTTGTATATTTTCAAGATTACTTATCTATAAAACACAAAAATTTTTGCGTGCTTAGTGAAATAAATGCAATGTCACGAGATTTTCCAGGCAAGATAATTTCTGGGTATTTATTAGTTGTGTGCGCTGTAAAAGGAAATAGCCATAATTTATGAATAAACCTGATTTATCTTCACACGATTCTTTGACACTAATACGCATAAACACTTTCAAAATCATAATGGAAACATTTATTTAGATGTGTGTTGTTGAACTAGCTCAAACCAGCTGTCAAATCATACTCTGTCATCATAGTGACTCAGTTATGAAACCTTTTGTCTATTAAACATAGAAGTCAAACATTTCGCTCGTAATAATAAAATTGGGTGTCTTTGTTATTAAAATAAGTGGGAAAATATGTTAAAAGTTGTTTCCGCATTAAATAGGACAATTTTCAAGTATTTTGCGTTTGGTAATACAAAATTGTGAATAATATAAATGGAGTTGTGGATATTCACTATGGCTTGTTTTATTCATACATAAATTACATAATAACGGTAACTTATATAGTTAATCAAATTTTCACTACCTTCCTTATATAGTTTTTTAAAGCAAAGTTTCTCAATTAAAAGAAAATGAAATTTTATGTGTAACATNTTTCTCAATTAAAAGAAAATGAAATTTTATGTGTAACATAAAGTTTCAATAACATGATAAATATCTTTTAAAATCAAAGTCGCAGTCTTTTAGAGTTTGATGCTTCACCCCCATCATATTAGTTGTAGATACATCAACCCATTTCTACGAACCGTAAACAAATTTCATATTATGGTTTTTATGTTTTCATTCCTTATAACGACGCAATTGTTTAATTCGTTACGATTGATTTTTTTCATCTATAATGTTGTGTTACAACAATAATAATGCATTTAAAACTAATTTATTGCAGCATTCACTCTTACACTAACCACTGAGAAAATAAATTTTATCTAGAACGTAAAACACATTCTGTAAATTGATATATTTTATACATGATCTCCTAAACGATTTTGTTTTGTCAACATTCCTTGNACGTAAAACACATTCTGTAAATTGATATATTTTATACATGATCTCCTAAACGATTTTGTTTTGTCAACATTCCTTGTCATTGCTTGTCATCACCAACATCGGCTGAAAATTGTATATAGCACGATAATAAACATTCCGACAACTCAATAATTTTGTTTTAGCAAAGTAAACTTGCGCTAGAATATGTTTATTCTTTGTAAAAGTGATCAATGGTTGTGCAGAAAGTCATATAAATGACAAATATACGGAAAGTTATACAAGCATATATTAAAACAAAATTCTAAAATATGCCTGGAACTGAAAAGTAAGTAACAAAATAGACAAAACCTCCCTTACTGTAGCCATATGATTCACAGGGTAGCACTCACTGTCACACGTATTTCCATATATAGGAATGGTAATTGAGCAAAGGTTTCGCATCCGCATCTCCATATTGATATCGTAAAAAAAATTAAAAAATAAAAATAACGAGATAGAAATTAGGTAAACTTGACGAGTTAGCCGGCTAAGCCAGTTCCGTGTTTCATTTGAGAGTTTAGAGATTTTGGTCGGCATCAGTAGTCTTGCGTAAGAGCCAGGGAGAATGGAATTGAGAAGGATGTGGAGCAACGATGAAATGCAACGCCAAGAAAAACGAGACACTCCCGAGAAAATCCACCCAACAGAAGTATCTTAGAACACTATTTTCACGTGCCAAAATCCGAGCTTAACCTCTTTGGGAGTTGAAACGAGATCGCCTGATCGCCCTATCCACTATGCCAACCACGGACCCACATTCTACTTGGAAAACACAACATTCGTCTACATGTGTGTAAAATATTCTTAATTATTTCATTATTCATACATCAAACTACGCTTCATAAATTCATCGCAACTGGTGGAAAACATTTCTATGTTCAGTAGTTTGATTAATTACTGCTCGAAAAAGGTGTCCGTAAATATTCGTTCCTAGAAGAAGGCAAGGAATGCAGCAGAGTGAAGCACGTCAACAACCCGGTACTACGAACAACCGCGCGAGCGATCTCTCAGGATGGTTCAACCCTCCAGCCCAAGGACTACCTCCTTGCGCCCGCCTGGACACACCTGTCCTTGAGAGCGGACAATACCTCCCCTACTGCGGCAGGCCACTGCCAGCCAGCCATCCCCTCCCTTCGCTGCTAGCACTCGTGACGAGACGAGGAAAGTCACGTAGCCAGTAGCACGAGACGGGCCTCAAAATACACAAAACATACCTACAGTTTTAGTTTAAATTTCTTAAAAGTCAGTGCTGTGACAATACTTTTTTTTTTGGCATGAGTTTACTCAAAAAACTATAGCTGATTCCTTTATTAATTTGGTTTCAAGTATTTTTTTCCCAATTAACTGAAAATCACGTGCAAAGTTACGCAATTTTATCATTAAAAAAATTAATTTAACACCGATAGAATGAAAAAGTATAACCATAGCTTTAACAATTCAAGTTTTTATTTATACGGGAAAAATTTCGTCTCCATATGTTTAATAGTTCCAAAATAATCATTATTACAAAATCACTGTGTGTTTCTCACTCGAGATGGGACTAAACATCACTCAGGCTGGCCAGCGCAAGGGCGTGGCCGCTGCTAGCCGCAACCTTAGAGTGAATACGGATCACGATAGCTGCGCAAAACCAATCTCCGTGTCCCAACATTGAACTTCTTTACTGCCAGTACGACTTTCATAAACGACGTGAATAGGATTTGAGGTGAGAACACCGTTTATGTAAACAAATGATTTGAGAGGTTTTATTCTTCCTCTTGTCAATTTTTAACGCAATTATATTAAATTAAATTGGTAAAATTACTTTATTCATTTACAAGGACTTGTCTTATGGGAATCAAGATACAAACAATCACATTCAGCACTGTTGACCACGTTACTTTGATAGTTTTATTGGTGCGGGGTAGGTCAATGTTCGGTGCATGCGCAGAAGACGAAAAATCTGCCTAGCTCGTATTTAGTCTATGGCCGGAGCCGAGTCATCAGTAGCATAGTGTCGTCGCTCGTGCGGTTACCACACTCTATTCACTTCCCCAACTCGTAATTTGCATATAGAAAAATGGTATTATCTAACACGAAAAGAGTCTGCATCCCCTGCTAACCAGTTCAGAAATGTTTCTTATATTTGTTTCCCAGTTTCTACTGGTGCTATTTTATTTTATATGATAATAAAGCTGCATCAGTACAATAACAAACCGAACCATTTCATACATCACGCATTACATCGTACTTTGCAGTAGTTAACGTCATTATTTCTTCTGTAAACGGTCTCGGATAACACTCTAGTAGTTCCTTTAAAGAAATATGCCCGCTTCAATGAAAAGAATGGAAACAGCATTCAGTCTGTTTTATCCTCCTGTTGGCCAGAGGCAGTTCTTAATAATCTTTAACACCAATGAAGCTGAGTGTACTTAATAATCAAGTAAGTTTTGTAAAATTCTAGCCAGCCCGTGACGTCTCGCCCTTGTAGAAGCTGCACGTCCAAGGTAACTGCTTAACTTGCCTACAGCCCACTCATCCATTCATTGTTACTTCCAACTTTTCTGAAGTCCTGCTAGCGCTCTACTTTCAGACTATTCCTCCGCCTCATGCAAATAAAGCTTAACCGACTCTAGAAAATTGCACCAAAAGGACAACGCACCCCATTAATGCACACCCAGTTTAGTAATATTTTGCATAATAATTATTTATTATTGTGCATTACCATCACACATATCTTCTAGCTGCTTTTGTGTAATGAAATAGTATAATTATTAGATAAAATATAAATAAATGTTAAATTTAATAATAAAAAAAAGCTACTTTTATGTTAACACGAGTTTATACTCGTGATACCTTTTTGATGAACGGAATATTTTTAGAAAATAACCAAACACGTCATGCGTGGGGTCTTTTTTTTAAAGGTTTTATTCAAAAAAGTGGTAAGAAACTGAGAATAAGCTACAGTCCTAAATTCGGTCTTCACTTTTTCTCTGCCAAGAAACCGGCTGTTGCTGCCGTTCATTGGCTTCACCACATTTCCGGACACCGAGTTCAGGGGTTTCGGAGCAACAAGGTAAAGCTGGGCCGAGACACTCCAGGATTGCCTACACCCACCGCGGGTGGAAGGAGGCGTGTCCCACCACGTGTTCCCTGCCCCACGCTGCACTTCACCCCCTCGCAACCCCACTCAAGGGTGGCGGAAGTAGTTCTCATACGCCCATTAGTAGTCTACCCGTGCGTCTAACCTTTTATCCCCTCGATCAGTCTCAATTAATTTGCTATGGATAAGGCCCGAAAATATCTGCAAATTTAATTATACAAATTTTACAGTCACATCAACTTCACTTTTGTAATTTGTCAGAATACACCATCATCCAAACGTATCCGCAACGTAATGTTTGTTTATTACCAAGTGCAATAAAAAAAATTCTCAAAAGTTTTTGATTGACACGGAACAATTCAAGTAGGCGGTTGTGCTGCTCAAACTCATTGCGAACTTCCTCCAACGCAGAACAAAGATCAAACAATTATTTTAACCTCAGTGTTTATTATTTTTCAATGGTATTTATGCACAGACCATTGCTACGCTGCAGTCTATTGGTTGGCCTATTCAGCCAGTCCACTCAGACATTTACCGTCTCATAAAAACCGCTTTCGTAATACAAAAGTAGGTGCTCCAGGTTTATACGAGATAAACTTTGGTGCTACAAACATGTAACTAGCTGGCTCATACTTCGGTTTTCCTAGACCGCCACACGGCATGGATGCGAGTTTAACTCGATGCTCACTATAAGCAGAAACCGAAATGGGGGCGCGGTGGCGTGGCAGTCAGGCTACTCACAACGCCTCACGGCGAACTGGGTAACATTTTCGGTGGAATCACACGGATTTTCGCATGTAGAAAACGTGACCCTTGCATTCCGCCGTTGCTCCATATTCACTTCACTTCACACACACCGGCGCTCAAGACCGGCGCTGTTAAGCGTCCACCAAAACTTTTGGTCCCAACCTTCGAGAAACCCCATTCCAAAACTTCACGAACTCACGTCTCTGACACAGAATACTCAAGAATACAGAGACGAATTAGTCGCTTTTACCGCGAACTCCAGCCGCACACGCCAGCAAAAACTTACTTCAGCAACGTGTTTAAACGCCGTTCGGCAATCAGTGCTAGGTGACTCACCCGTTAGCCGGCAGCCCAGCCAATAGGGAATATTTCGCAGCACGCGTCATCCAGTCGAGACACTAGGCTCGTTACCAGAGCGTCGCGCAGCCAATCAGCGAATGGACATGCCCGCATTAAATGAACTGCCACGCCCTTTCATCTCTGCGTGTTTATCAACTCTGCGATTACACACTATATGAGGCATTGAACGTAGAATTAGTGAGTGAGTGAGTTAGTGAGTGAAGAGATTTGGGCGGCTCTTAACAGTGAGGTCTTGAAAGCCGACGAGGGTGATTGAAGTCAGTATGGATAAGCGCCGGAATGAAAGTGCAGGGGAAACGGAAGATACGCGATAAAACCCGCCGACCAGCGGCATCGTACGGCACGATTCCTTCATGCGAAAATCCGGGAGTGACCAGGCTGGGGGTTGAACCGAGTCCGCCTATGTGGAAAGCGAGCAGGCTAACCGCTCTTCCACCTCAGCCCCACGTAGAATTAGACTCCACCTTGATGTGTGGGGAACGGTGGTGGATGGCAATTCAACCACGCTACCTCCCTTCTCCGGGCACCAATCACAACCAGAAAATGGCAAAAAGAGATAGAAATAACAATCCACTTAAGTGGTAAAATGCAAGTATTAAATCGGTGAAAAATTAACATCTGCCAACAGAAAGCATAGGGACATAAATAAAAGTAAAGGATAACTTATACTTAGGGACGTACAAAATTCGCGTTATTTAGTAGCCGCAAACTAAACTCCAAGATGTTGTGGGCTCGAGTGACTTCTGCCGTTGGCTGTTGACCGACAACTTGTGTGGTAAGTTCCAAGGGCGCTTTTAGCCTATAGTAAAAGCCTCAACGGTCGAGTGACCATTCTCCAGTAAAGCTATCATACAGGTAATGACGTATAGTTGTCCGTAGCCAGTGAAATCACGAACTGTGCTCAAGCAGATATAGAACATTTAAGTCTAGCATTTTCAAATAATAAGGCGATTTCATTAAGGCGATTTCTGCACGTCTCTACTTATAAATAGGGGCAGTGAATTTTCGCGAAAGTATTTCAAGATAAGTTATATTTCAAAACACAGTAGGGTCGTTTGCCTAATTTGATTGCCTGAATTACTTTTTGACACGTGCCAACTGCCTGCACATGGATCACGTAGTAGCCGAGCCGATGTTGCCGAATTCTGATTGGCCCGGTCAAATTCGAAAACGCTTTCTCTAGCAGACATCAATCAATGACAGTAGACAAACTGCTGTTGGGTGCTTATGGCATTGAAGTCTACACCGTGTACTCATATTTTTTTCTCTCTAAAAATCACTATCTCTACTTGTACGCTACATTTACCATAAAAGGGACAGAGTTTTGGGGGCGGAAAGTTATGTGCACGTGGTCAAACCTATTGCCAGCCTGTGTGTGTGTATATATATATATATATATATATATATATATATATATATGTATATACACACACAAACAGTGCCACTGACGACACGACGCCGACCGTAACTACACGGCACGTGTACCGTGGTGGCGGCGACCGCAGGGGGTTTCTTGCGCCCTTCTGGCGCGCGTGTCTGGAGAGACTCGTCCCTGCATGCAACGCCACCGCCCCCCACCCTCCACCACGTGGCAGTAACGAGCCGCGAGGGTTAATTCCGGGGTCGGCGCGAGCCTAATTTACCGGTCGGCCGCGACCGAGGAAGAGCTGGCTCGGCGCTCCTCCTTCGACCGCCAAGTGGGGTCACGTTTCTGCCGCCAGGGGAGAGGGGCCAGAGCTCGCCTTCCTGCCCGCTTGCCGGGGGCGACTTCTGTATCTGCAGTGCCACCTACGTCAGCGCGGGGCTCTTACAACCACACGGTTGTTTCTTCAACATATTCTCCCCAAGGAAGGTTATACGCAAATTTACCACATCACTGTGTGCATACTATATATATATATACACACACACATATATATAATATATATTCACGGTTTTGATTTAGTACAACAATTTAAGTTAAATAGAAATTTACAAGAATCAAAACATAACTGAATCATGAAACACATATTTTCGGGGTGAATTTTGAGAACTCACCTGGAAAACAGAAAAAATCAGGGAAAGTTAGAGAATTCTATTGGTCAGGAAAAAATCTGGGAAAAGTCAGGGGAATTTGTAAAAATGTATTAAACATAAGGGAAAATCTTTAAAGTAAACCTTTGAGGTGTAAATTTGGATTTTAATTTATGGAAATTGTTTTTCAACAAAGAAACTTGTGTGAAAAGTTTTCATTTATTTTCAGCTGTTAGGCTTAATTTTAGTATTTATCATTAATATGAATGTGAATAAACTGTTACCATCTCTATAGCGCATTTATTTATGGAGTTGTTAACATCCAGATTTGTATTTTAATATTGAGCTGAACGTCTTAATTTTTTTTTTGAACCAGTCATGTTGGATAATGTAAACAAGCTCTGTATGTATCCAGTTGATGTTCACGATATTTTAGAAATTTTGCAAATGTTCATTGCTAATTTGTTTATTATTTAGTAGCAGTCATACTAGATTTGTTGATGAGTTTATATTAAATTCTCATCCCCAAATCTGTGTTTCAAAATGTTTTCACACTATATATTTATGTTCATGAAACCAAACTTTATTAAAATAATAAACATTCTATGAAATTTTTGGTACAAATAACAGTTATAGTAGAAGTAATATTTTATGCAGTTTTCTCAAGAAATGTAGTGATACATTAGATATGTTACAAATAAGAAACGTTTGAAGCTTACAATTTATTTGGAATAAAACTGTATCGCAAACTCTTTTACGCCATATCCATTGTTCAACCTAACATTGTGTATGAGTTTTTTGCTCGAGGGGTTTTGTTCACCTAACAGTATTACAGTATTATTTAGTGAAAATTAGGTAGTTGACTTTTAAATTCCATTATTGTTATGGCTGCTGCATCAAGATAACACTTTTACTGTTATAATCGCATCATACAATAATTGTATAAATTATTTATATGACAAATTTTATCGTAAACAAAGTTAAAGCCTAAACGATCTGTCAGGAAAAAAAGGCAAATTTGGTCTGGAAAAACTGGAAAAGTCAGGGAATTTGGAATCAGAAATTGAGTTTCCACCATGATATTGTTTTCAATCATTAAATATATGCACACTTAAGATTAGTGACTGAAATTTCACAGCTCCATGCCATTCCAATGCGCTGTAATGCAACATTTTGGTGAACATGGAAATCTTATTGTACTACAGTCTTGTTACGTCATCTCAAAGCAGAACTTATGCAAACTACAAAATCACTCACTTTAAACATTGTAAATGCAAATAATATTATATAATGACTTCGTTATCTAAGGGAAAAGCACACGTCAACTATACCCCTACCTCTTTCATAGCTGCATTATTAAAGGGCAATGCTGTCAAAAAAATACATAGGATTATAACTTTATCCACATGTAGAAATCTGTGTACATCAAACAATGTTGTCTTCATTGAGGTTTTGTAGAGATTCCCCCGATAATACTATTTAAGCGATGTGATATTCATCTTCATTGCCTTTTGTGTATACTGTTTTCGGTGTATGTTAGATGTTATCATAATGATATAAACTCATGTTAACTGAAATTTACTAGGAGTCAATAAACTATTTTATGAAATGCATACCGCAGTTCAGATTCTTTATTTGCTGATTCAAATGACGTAAATAATCAAGCATGCAAAAGATTATATTATGCATGTTAATTAATATCGCGTTCAAAAAAGTACATACGCACAATACAAAGTAATTTTATTCAAATTAATTTTATGTGGTTCTGCTTTCGGATAATTCGTTCATTCTGTCCGCCTGGGACTGAACGAAGTCTGTGAACGTGCGGGCATTCAAACGCCCAGAGTACCGTACAGTAGCGTCATAAAGCGACAGTTGCGATCCTAAATCAAGTTAGTTGCAGAAAAACAATGCAAGTTGTTCTGAAGAGTACACGATAAACGGTAGTCGACCCTAGTGAACACGTAGGGCTACAGACAGGTTCTAAACTTCGTGTGCGATTGCCGAGCCTTACAAGTTTGTCGTTGCCGACGCCGTGGGTTCCCTACTAGGCCCGGCTCTCTCTCTCTCTCTCACAACTCCAGGCTCGTCTGTGGCACAGATGACCTCTCAGTGCGACTCTGAGGAAACCAGCGCGGCTGAAAGACGTGTTCTTTGCGCGAGCAGCCCAACTTGTGAGCTGCTGGTCATTTCCCATAGTAACACCCTACTTCGAATGAGCACCGAACTTGGTCTGGACTCTACTTGAACTGAACGTGGAGGGAATTTCACCTGCTACACTGAAATTTCAGAAATAGACTGAAATGCAAACAAGTAAGAAAGAGTGAATTCTATCACAAACATTCAAACCCACTAAATAATAATTTTAAGTTAATTTTGAAGTTTTGACGTTCCTGAAGACCTCCAGTGCCCTTTCACATCAAAGATTAATTTTCAAAATTTAATTCTATCTCTTTAAAAATAAATAAAATCTCTATGAACCGAAACGTGATGAAAAGCAAATATTAAATATGGCGATCGCTTCTTCATTTATGTTTGGCTCCCGATTTCGCACTAAAATAAGTCTTTACGACTGCACAGGATTATACTACTGTAATCCTGTTTCACTTTAGTACGAGTGGATTTCAATCGGAAATCTTGAGTACGCTCTATTTTAATTACTGAAATTATATCTTGCGTGAGGAAACGGTTACAAGTTTAACGGTTTCTGTAATTGCGCCTGGTACTGCTGGCAACCCCATGACATTCCCAATCGCCTGGTTGCATTATGGACCCTACTGCATGCAGTTTGCGTATTATAGCATGAGACATTTTTTGAGATACAGTCAGTATATGAATCAAGGCACTTAGCGAAAGACAATTATTTGTTTCCAGATATAAGTTATTTAATTTTCACACATCGCAGTTCATATTTATTACAATCTGCAATCTTTAGTTATTGTTAATATTGCAGAAATACTGTATGTCACCTAACTTCATTTCGTGACATATTTAATTATCAAAGAAAACCTGAAGAGTTAGTGTGTCAGAAAGAAATTATCGCTACCTTTCGACGTTCTGACACGTAATGTAAAGAACAATTTTGCAGCAGACAGATTCTACTTCACAGAATACTTAAGAAGCTTGCTACCTTAAGACTTATTGTGCAACAACTGAAACAGCGCTTGCAGTGGAATATCAAACCCCCAGGGGAAAAAATGGTTGATTTGCGGGAAAAGGAAAATAAATTTTAGCTTCTGCTGCGAAAAATCACGACTGTTCGCATAAACATACGCAGGAAAAGGATAACGACTTTACAAAGTTATTTGCAATAACTTGCAGGCTTACGTGACATCCTAAAACTAATTATTTGATGCTTCATAAACTATCTGAATTTTTCGAGAAATTTATGGAATAATTGATTTGGCAACTGAACGAATATACGCATTTACCAGTTAAAGTTTGATCGCCATCCAAATATATTCAGTTCAGAATATTAGGCATGGAATGTACAGTGAACTATCTCCGCAGAAACGGAAACCAAATTTTACATAAAATGTAAGAAATATTAAATACTTGCGAGTGCCATACTTGAAATGCAATTAACATGCCTTGCTCAAGAATCCAAAAGAAAACCCTTGTACCAAATTTTGAAAAGATTTTTCTTTGATTTACGATATTTATTTTTCTATGCTCGACACACGTGTATGTACCGAAATCAATTACGAGTTTTAAATTTGGCGTTATAATTTTTGCTAAACTTTTTAGTTCTGTGGATATTCGGAATAAATCCATTTACCGGAAATGACATCACAAAACCGATGAACTTAATATAATCGTCAAAGTTAAAATTTTGGAGGTGCGCCCGTGAATGACGAGATAGAAGTATAACAAATTTGGTTGGAACCAGTCGGCCATTCAGAAGTTAGTATCGTGAGGTTGTGGAAGAGAACGCGCGATGAGTGTGAAGGAGGGAGCATGCACAAGCAAAAACACGGACACGCCGGTTGATTTTATGTACCATTTTTAAAAGAGAATTTCCCTGCTTGAGAGATACTCAAAATATTTCGTATTGTAAGCAGGATGCTTCTTGCCCTAACACAGCCTCATAGCGCCAATAGTACAGGCAGTTTTTTTTTAACGCTTTTTCGTGCTCCTTGTTCTATAAACGACTGACTCTTTAGTGAGAGATTTTGTTGTCTCAGCCTTTTCTAAATTCGAAAACGTCCATACAGTATTTGCGAAAACAAGTAGGTCGTTTTAAAAAGCAGTTTCAGCAAACAGATACTTAGAATTATATATGCATAGAGCCAATAAAAACATTCTTATTTAAAATAGCTTTTGCATTGTGTCCAGCGCCTGCCAAATTTTCACTAATAAAAAAAGGACTGTTTTATTCTCACCCACTAAACTTCGAGCACATTTACCGACGACAAGGCTTCTTGTGGTTCGTAGTTGTAAAACCACTCATCTCAACCACTTCGTTAGCATTAATCAAATGTTGGCAAATATGTGCTCTTGTAAATATACGTTTTCAACAATGGCCCCGAATATGTTAACGGGCTAAACTTGACTCAACATTACTCAGTGAATTTGGTTATCGACCTTAAATACGTATACATACTTGTTTCAGATTTTTTAAAATTAATTGTTGATAAGAAATATGACTTAATCTAAAGTTATTTTTATGATGTGATTAGATTTAGTAAACTATCCCCGGGAAAAAAGTAACAGTAGCCTATTACCTACAAGGTCTCCGCCCACCAAGCCTGCAACCACAAATTTTAAATATGGAAAAAATATTAAACAAATTCCTTTTCAGTGCATCAATTATAAAGATAACCGTTCCAAGCAAAAATTATTTCAGGTGACATTTCTTAAGGAATTACTGGAACGTTAATAAATCCTAACAATTTTTATGTTTTAATTTTTTTTCTAAAATTTAACATTTAAATTTATATTAAATAATTAAAAAAAATAATTTTTTTACGTGAAAGTATTTTTTGAGAATGTTGCGTTGGATATGTTATTGTTTGATACAGTTTTCTTTAAAACTGATTAACTGAGGAGGAATTTATTTGATATAAATTCCCCATTTTTATTCCATGGCTGCAGATCTGATAGGCAGAGCCCACAAGAGGGAAGTATCCTTACCATCTGAGATTTACGTATTTTCTTCCATATCTTAATTTCCGGAGTCAATATTTAAAAACCAAGCTAGTCAAGGCATAGGGAACATCTTAACAGTTATTTTGAAATCCAACTTATTTTTCTTGCATGATTATATTCACATATGTAAGAAATATTACCTAATTGTATAATTACAATAATTATTATCACATTTGTATCAAATATTACCTAATTATTCAATAATGTCAATCACACATGGGAAAATACAGATATAGTTAAAACCATACAAATTAAAAAAAAATCGTAAAGTAGTTCTTTATGTCATGTCTAGCTAGCTTTGACTTTTTGCCTAGACATAAATTTTCATTACGAGGATTTGTAAGAAAAATTTTAGATGGAATGGATACTATCGCCTTAAGACAGTCTGATGAGTCTTATATTATGTCTCGGAGGAGTAAGGTGAAAAACAAACGTGACTTAAACAAAATCACTCAACGAAGACGAGTTATGAAACACTTTTGTGAACCAGAGGGCAGGCACTAAGCTCAGGCACTGTTTCCTCATGATCGCAGTGGAAGAAGCGTGCATTGAACGCGGGGGCGTGACAACTCCCGGAGATGGCCAGCATCCCTCCGGGAGGTCCCGCAGTGTGGTGGCAGGAAGTGGCGAGTGTGGGATCCGGAAGTAGCCTACACGCCGGGGTTCAGCCATTATCGGCGTAGCGGCGGTGGCGGCGGCTGGCTGCAGCAAACCGCACGGAAAATTCGATCAGCGCTCCTCCTGGGGTCCGCGAGATGAACACACCCCACCCCCTGCTGCTACCGTCATCTCATATTTCCCTCCGAGCATCTGTTTCCTACATCTTTACTGCCTGCTGCCCGCTAATCGAGTGCATCCATCATCCTGCTGGAGCCTGCAGCCTGTGGCCTCTACCCCCTGCTCCACCCCTCTCTAACCCAGCTGCATGTCCGCTCCGCTGCGCACATCCTCGGGTTCCGGGTTCGAGAGCCCCCCACGGCACGGCGCATCACAATGTTACGATTTTATACTTCTTCTATACCATGGAGTACTGACGTTGTATTTATATATTGCAGCAGACGAGGGAAGAAATGCGTTAACTAAACTGAATGAGAGAGTTAGTGAAGAGATTTGGGCGGCTCTTAACATCGAGGACTTGAGAGCCGATGAGGGTGAAGCGGCGTGAGTATGGAGCAGCGCCGGGATGCATGTGCGGGAGAAACGGGAGATCACCGAGAAAACCTGCTGTCCAGCGGCATCGTCCGGCACGATTACCACATGCGAAAATCCGCCTCGTCAGAAATCGAGTTCGGTTAGCCTAGATTGAATGTGAGTAGCCTAACCACTTCACAACCGCGGCCCCAACTAAACTGAAGTTATTTATGAACACTAAACAGGGCTTGAAATGAATCATTATAAGTTATAAGAAATATGAACTATTGACGCGAGATATCCTAATCGTGCTTTAGACTATCAATTTTAATATGACTAACCTGAATGGTATTGTTGCCATAGACTGAGTAACGTGACGTGAAGCGACGAGTGGCACGCCAGCTGCACATGGAGGGTTATTCTCGGCGTGGGTCCGCAGAAAGACAGACCCCAATACGAAGTGTTGCCAAGTGTTAAATAGTTCCTAGGTGGCGTAATTGTCCCAAATACTGTGCCGCCGGAAGAGGAAACCCACTGAAACTTCGCTGCTGTCTTACAAACTGTAAATATTGCTACAACGTGTTTTTGAACTCTTCGCCTGGCCTAGGTACCAAAGCGTCGGTGCAGTTCACTTGGTTTGCTCGCGTTTACTGCATCATAACAGCACGCGTGAACCACTGCCTTGAGCAAGCATACTGATACTGGCGTTGGAAATTAACCTCGCAGCTCATTCCTAGCGAATAAGTGTAATGCGTTCCTAATCAGCAGTTTCTCTGAACATGGAGCGGTTCTGGCCATTCGAAGCACACAAGCGAGGGCGCGATAAGGTCGACACCGGCCCCCCTACCTGTCACCCCGCCGCATCTACACGCAAAGTTCTCAAATGGCATGCAGTGTTCCCTCGAGTGAAGAGATTTGCACGGCTCTTAACATCGAGGTCTTGAAAGCCGATGAGGGTGGAATGAGGAGCTATGGAGCAGCGCTGGATTGAAATGCGGGGGAAACGGGAAATCCCCGAGGAAACCCGCCGACCAGTGTCATCGTCCGGCACAATTCCCACATACGAAAATCTGGGAGCAACCCGGCCGGGAAACGAACCCGGTTCTCTTAGATGGGAGGCTAGTCATCTAATCACTACACCACCGCGGCCCCTGCAGTATTCCCGTTGTACCTTTGGAACCGTAGAACTTTAAGTGGTGGCCCTATAATTATATTAGTAAAATGTTTGCGGCAAAGTTCAGTACATGTCCCTACGCTAGTTTTGAGTGTCTCCAGACAGTACATTTTGCGACTAGGCAAAGTGAAAAGGCAGTTATTGGCTACGTTGGGATGCTCGAAAATAGTGTTTGTAATGTGCCTGGTGTATTTAAAGTAATCTTCGTACCTAGACTCAAATATATTCTCTTTTCTTATATCAGCACACATGGCGCACGTAAGGTAGTTTAGTTAAAAAAAAAACCCTGTATTTTGAGCACGCTGCAACGCAGGTACATTATCCTCTTGACGCCTTGCGAAGAGACTTATACGCAATTTTCTACTTGCGCACAAGCAGCTTCCTTTGATCACTGGCCTTATGAGAGGCCGTTGACGCATTCTAATTGGACTGGACCAATCATAAAATGCGTCACTCAGATCCCACAGAGTAGCTAAGTACGTAGAAGCGAAATATCGTAGCGGTTCCTTTGATGTGAGTGCACCTATTCTCTGACTGGCTGCTCGGGACCCTGAGAATGGGCATTAGGTCTAATTGGCTCCCGCAAGCTGCGAAAGATTCCCTATTGGCTGGGCTGCCGTATGGTGAGAATGTTACCAGGTACTGATTAGCGAATGGCGTTCCAGCATGTTGCTGGCCAGTGACGCCATTTTGCTGGTACGTGGGGCTGGAGTTCTAGTTTTAAGCGGCGGTTTCACCTCTGTATTTTTTAGTGTTATTTGCCAGAAGTAAACGCGTGTGATTCGAGGGCAAACGTCCAAGGCGCGCATCGTATAACAACATTAATAACGATAATGGAACTGAAATAAAGTGTTTTGAAATAAAATTTGTTACGGAAGCTTTTCACGAAAACCAAGCGAGACTACTTTTATTAGTCTTCGTGGGAAAGGAACTAACTGAAAAGCGTTATAAAAGGTCATCTTATAATCGTATCGAATTAGTGGAATAATGATTAACTGGAGTTCAATGATTGCAATAAAGCAGTTTAACACTTGTCCAAGTTTCCGAGCTCCTTTGATAAAATACGGTGTCAAATAAAAAAATACAAACAAAATAAGTAAAGATAAACGTTTTTACACAAAAGCACAATTTCAAAAACTCTCTGTAATTTCATGTAAAGTTTTAAGTTGAGTTAAGTTTATTTGAGAAATTTGGGCGGCTCTTAACAACGAGGTCTCGAGAGCCGGTAAGGTTTTAAGTTGCATGACTATTTTCCTGGTACGTCTTAATTGTGCACACGAATCACGCACTATCATTACTGAAGTAGCACAATTTAAAACAGAATGAGCCAGTCAACCAGGAACACTAAGCGAGTAACATGCAAAATCATTCAAGTATTTATGCAGAACACTGAGATATATGCCACATCAGCCACATTACAGTAACATAAACCTAAAGGATATACCAAATTTGGCGTAGCTAAAAATATATTCTTGATGGAGACCGATGAATCTGTCACTATTTTATTTTTTGTTTCAGCATGGCGGTAGAAAGATGTCAGCGAGAAATCTGTGTCATACCCCACGATTTATTCTGTTGACGCATGTCCACTATTATATGTTCCTACAATGAAGACTTCAAATAAATTATATATATATAATCCACCAGGAATAATTTTGAAAACAATTAATTTTTTTTATATTTCTACAAAAGACATAACTACAAGTTATGAAAAGTATAAATGTTAAATTTTATTTTAATTATGATACATTAAATATATAATTTTTATTAGAAAATTCTTTTTTTGTATAATAAATGGATTTTACATCACAATCAAATTATTTTTGAAAATACGAATCCATTGACAGTTTGCTGTAAGTTTAAAATTTAACCTCTTATTTATAAAACTATGCATTTTCAGTGCCTTGTCAACATGACTGTTGTATAAGTTAAAATAATGGCCATATCCAACAAGTACCTCTCTAAATCATGCCAATAACATTTAGGAACAAATTTATTTTCCATATACAGTCATTAGTCGCATATTGTCATAACACTTTTTCCTATCCCGCACATAATATTATTTCTCGAATAGGCATACCCTTATCATAACTATAACATTCTTAGAAAAATTCATCTTCACACTTATATTTTTATACATACCATATTTAAACCNCACTTTTTCCTATCCCGCACATAATATTATTTCTCGAATAGGCCTTATTAGGCCTATATAGTACCCTTATCATAACTATAACATTCTTAGAAAAATTCATCTTCACACTTATATTTTTATACATACCATATTTAAACCCACCCTGATATAATGTTTTTTTTTTATATATACAGCCTTTAGACCTGTCCTGGTACCCATGTCCTGGTGACTCAGTCGGAAAATGGTGGCCAACTATGTTCATAAGAAGACTTATGGCATAATTGCTCTGCCACCCTGATCGTTGTCGGGAGTGATGCCTTTTGTATAAATTTGGTGGCTATATATTAAACAGTTCGGAAATGGTGGACAACTATGCTTATTCGAGAGTTTAGGGGATACTTAACTGAACTGCCCTATTCGTCATCAGGAGTGATGCCTATGTGATTAATTTGGCAACTAAAATGTTTATAAATTATTGCTAACTATGCCTATAAGTTTGTGGGAGTCAGATATAGACATACTGTACATGGTGTAATTAGCAGGGGTATGTTTAGCATAGGCTTACTTCGCGTCGTTCGTAGAATATGCTTGTAACAAGGCGGAGTGACAGCATGAAGTAGCATTAAATGGCGATGAACTAGAAAATTCTTGAAACAAGATTGTTGGTGTTGACATGGAATGACAGAGCATGAACTGGAACATTCTTGAAACANGGAATGATAGAGCATGAACTGGAACATTCTTGAAACAAGGTGGCCTATGTTGACTTGGAATGACAGAGCATGAACATGAAAATTCTATAAATACGATGGCAGCATGGAATTACAGAGCATGAAGTATCAAGGTAGAATGACAGAATGAACTGGAACATCCTTGAAACAAAGTCATGCTGTTTTTAGACTGAGTGATTCATGAAAATTTGGGTAAGAAAACTTTTTGCAGGAAATTTTGCACATTTGGTGGGGAAATTCGGGACATTTTGAAGGAAATTCTATGAATTTTGAGTGTTTTCCAAGGTCTAAGGTCAAGGTCAAAGGCCAAATGTCAGTCCACTGCCAGATGCCACTGCCCTCCTACCCTCCTACACCATGCCCCTGTCCCAGCTCCCCCATTAACTATCTACTAGTGTTGGCTGACGAACGGCGCGGCGTCTCGACGTGTTACTGGTAAGTGCCACCATTTTGCTGGTGTGTGCGGCTGGAGTTCGCACAATTGAATGACTGCCCTACTTCTATGTTAAGTAATCTGTGTCGGTGGTGAAGCAGTGCATAGCCACGTAATCTCGCGCCATCCGCTCCTTGCGTCATTCTCGCCCGCTGCACCCGCTGTCTTTGTCTCATTCGCCACTTTGCACACAAAACGGCAGCGGTCGGTACCTTGCAACACGCCCGGCCATTCAATCTGATTTAAAAGCATTTCCAAGTTTTCGCACCTTTGGCTTCTTTCGTTTTCTTCATTTGCGCGGCCAACTTTTTATTCTCTCCACCTCCTTCCCCCACATCCTTCTCCCCGTGGCCGGAATGTTTGTTG
Source organism: Clitarchus hookeri (assembly GCA_002778355.1). Taxonomy (NCBI): domain Eukaryota; kingdom Metazoa; phylum Arthropoda; class Insecta; order Phasmatodea; family Phasmatidae; genus Clitarchus; species Clitarchus hookeri. The sequence continues at coordinate 268,460 of NQII01000020.1, forward strand.
TTCCATCTCAAACATAATACAGTTTCCATCAAGCGTTCCAGTGAAAATAAGTTTTCTTCCAGAATTCAGCTAATGTCTTCACGCGCGGTTTGTTCAAAATATACTCCTTTTACTCATTACCCAAAGGATCATTAGAATATATCTATAGTAACTTGCCTTGCCCACTCTGTATCGCTTACGTTATTTCTTCACCTGCCGTGTATAACTGTTCTCCATATCTCGCTAACACGACACACTGAAATGGAGAAATTCTGTGGGTGGGCACCGATATNCCGTGTATAACTGTTCTCCATATCTCGCTAACACGACACACTGAAATGGAGAAATTCTGTGGGTGGGCACCGATATTTTATTTCAAATTGTAGATTGTCAACACTCCCGCTTTATACTGTAAAACAACACAAACACACACACACATCAACGCCTTACTCGTTTTTCGAACACAGAACCCTCGCATTTTAAGCTGGAGTCCCAAATAACAATGTCACGGGGATTCTTAATAGTGATTGCAAGTCAGTTTTAGCTTAGCTTGAAAGTGCCCTCTACTCGCCAAACGGCGAACTAAGTTTTCAGTGAGATTTTTCAACAGTCAAAAGTAGATTAATTAAATCGACATTTTAAGATACATTTTTGTGTAGTTTTCTTACACTTGTAAATAATTCTCTATTTGAAAAGTGCAATATGGTGGATATGATAGTTAAGTTGTGACAGCTCCGTGCATATCCACTACATGACAAAAAATGTGAGTACTAAGTTAAACCACAACAAGTGCACTGCACTCTAAGCCTGAATAATTAATCACAGTCAATGAAATAACAGCAATTGAATGTCAGACAAACAAGTTTATTTCGGGAGGTAAATCAGTCTAATGAATGACAAACCAATGCTTCGGAGTCTTTGGAGTAGTCTGAATAAATTGCAGACATCGCCACGAAACGAGTGAAGTTCAGCTACTGAAATAGTCTTTATGTTGCCACTCATTTCCAGTAAATGATTTTTCAGTCGCCTTCTTTATTTTATATGCATAACCGTTTTACGGAAAACAGTTCCGTTTGGCAATGTAATTCCTCGCCCGTGATTCGAACAATCAATATTATAAGTTGATGAATGTGTTATACATGTTCTTTAACAATAAGAAAGTTACTAGAGACTGTTTATGGTTAACTGGGCACTTTTGAAAGCCTTGCTTAAGATCTACTTTTCTCCTAATTTTGTATGCATCCGCCAATATACAATTAAAATCGCCATGGGCGTAACGATTTTGTTCGTGTGTCAGCCAAGCGAAAATGTGAAATTGTTACAAAACAAACCTCAACATGATATCCCAATTCGTTCTCTAATACGCATAAAGAAAAAGTGATTTGTGGAGTGGAGATATTTGGGCGGTTCTTAACATCGAAGTCTTGAGATCCGATAAAGGCAGAGCGAGGTGAATATGGAGCAGTGCTGTAATGCAAGGGCGGGGGAAACGGGAGATCCCCGAGAAAACTCACCGGCCAGCTGCATCGCCACATACGAAAATCCGGGAGCGACCCCGCCGGGAATCGAACCCGGTTCGCCTATCTGGGAGTAAAGTAGTCTGACTACTACACCACCGCGGCCACCAAACATAATTTTTTTTAAANACCCGGTTCGCCTATCTGGGAGTAAAGTAGTCTGACTACTACACCACCGCGGCCACCAAACATAATTTTTTTTAAATAAATTGCAGTGTTACACTCGCAATACGACGTCAATTCTCGGAAATATTTTACTTCATTCTCTACCAGCTTAACTGGAAACCTGGAAATAAGTGTGCGCGGTAGCATATATAGTTCATTTACGGTTACTTCCAACTTTTTTGAAGGCCTGATAAAGTTCTACTTTCAGGCTATTCTTCCAACCCCCATGCAGACAAAGCTCAACAGAGTCTAAAAAATTACACCAAAGTGACAACGCACTACATTCGTGTCCACTAATTTTAATAATATTTAGCATATGAACTATTNACCCGGTTCGCCTATCTGGGAGTAAAGTAGTCTGACTACTACACCACCGCGGCCACCAAACATAATTTTTTTTAATAAATTGCAGTGTTACACTCGCAATACGACGTCAATTCTCGGAAATATTTTACTTCATTCTCTACCAGCTTAACTGGAAACCTGGAATAAAAAATTACACCAAAGTGACAACGCACTACATTCGTGTCCACTAATTTTAATAATATTTAGCATATGAACTATTTCATACTAGGCATTGCCAACAGTCTTATTTTACCCCTGTTTTTGTTCATAATAATTATTAATATTATTTTATAATTTATAAATATGATGTAAATAAAATGCTCAATTTAATTTTAAAAAATCGTTACTTTGATGTAAACAGAAGTATAAAATGTTTGTGACACATGGAATATTTAGGAAACAAAAAAAACACGTTATGTATAGTGTGATTTCTCAAATGTTTGGTTGAAAAGTGTGAAGAAATCGCGAATAGACTATACACATTTAACTGGTTGTAATTTTTTTTTTTTTATTATTTAAAAAGTGCTTACTTTATAATGAACAGCCTGTTGTATAGTTAATTGAGCCTTACCCGAGAAAAAGACTGGATTACAAAAACAATTTATGTATATAGGATGTGCTTTCCTTCGGTGAGTGAGTGGGGAAACCTACCACTACTTTTCACAAGGGCCCTGGCAGCGCACGCTCTAACGCGCCCTCCCGCTGACGGAACAAGCTGCCGAAGAGCTGCCCCCACTCACGTGCCCAGCCGGGGTCGCGTCAACCCCTCCCCCACCAGGTGTACCCACCCCTCGCCCGGCCGACTTGACAGATAGCAAAAGTCATGCGCTCTTGGTCCCACCCTACACCCTACCCTCCGCGCACACCCGTATATCTCGGTTATAAATGGACCACTAATCTGGTTATTATGGCTGACAAACGCTGGAAGCTCCCGGCCGAGGAAAAAACCGAATATCCTCCCTTTATATGTGACAGGAGGGATGAGAGCTCAATTGAATAGCTTCTCCCCCCACCCCTCCTTTCACCCGCCGTTGCCGTGCCATCCCCCTGCCAGGCCGTTCTCATGGCACACAGCGAGACACGGCTATTGACAAGCTGTGTACTCTCCAGCTCTCACAGCCTAGTGTTCGCTGTCGATCAGTACAGTCGCTGCGCATCGCTACTGGGGCACCGGTCCTGCTAACGGTTCACAGCCCCGTCGTACGGTTGCTCCGCTTCGCACTTGGATTGTTGACCAAGCTTCGTACTGAATGTCTTTGGACTACATCTGACTTCCACTTTCATATTTACCAGTCAACAGTCGTAAAGAGAACTCGCGTACACACCCGCATACCTATATTTATGCTCTGTGGGATCCCGAGTTCAAGTCCATATCTTTATAAATTGCCAGCGCGACCTCTTGAACTACTTGGTGTTGGTTTCGCACGTATCCGGCATTCATGAATCACATGAACAAGTGATAAACCGTAAAACACCTACAAAACAGAAGTGGTTAACTTCACGTTTTATGTAAAAAGGAAGCTTAATAATCTTGAATCTTGGTTAATTATTTACATATTACCAGTATATTCGTGTAGTCAGCTTCTTGACATATTCGTAACAGTGCATTTTGAATACATTTTCCACAACAACAAATGTTGTTCGTACATGTATTTTCAATGTTCATCGACGATTATAAAGAAATTGTACGCCATAAAACCGGAAACGGTAAGTAAATTGAAGCGGTAGGTGGCAATTTGCTGAAAGTTTATTTACTCTTACCGTGGTTCTTAGGGTTTTCGTGGTGAGATTCGCACAGCTCCTATTAATTTAAATTTAATTTCTCCCCTTTCTTCCAAACAAATTTGTTGACTGAATAAAAAGTCCCTTTCAGTTACCAATTTAAAGGTTGATATATCACGTTAGAGGAATTGTCTCTTAGTGGCGCTGCTTTTGTCCTTGGACATATTCTATCCAAATTTACGTGGACTTTTTTAATCTCCAGATCGGCCTATCATTTGTGATTAAAGAATTAGTTGCTGAAAGGAACGATAAGTTTTCGACATATAGATGATGTATAGATTTAATGATCCCACAACTGGTGGATGTTATTCTTTTGTTTAAAGTAGCAATAATGAAGAACAAGTTAAAATAAAAAATAATGCACAGCATTCCTTGAAATTACATAAGGAAAATAACGCAATGGTGCATGTACCACAAAATAGTCAAAATAATTTATTCGTTAAAAAAAATAATAAGTGCAGCAAAAACCAAAAGCATAAAAAATATCTCAAGTTTCTGTTTTTCTATTTCGGGAGGTTGTATCAGGAAAGCCAAGGATCCTGATTACAACGGTTTTTGAATCACCTGAAAACCAAATCAGTGTTCGGAAACGGTTGAGTCATAACAGGGAGTTGGACATGATTCATCACTGGTGCGACCCTCTTAGTCCAATGAGCTTGACGTCTTAGCTATTACGGTACTCGAGGAGTCAAAATAATTATATACTGACCTACAGTAAATACAGTATTTACCTCGGCTTGAAGCCTGTCAAGACATACACACCTTTTTTGCTCGTAAATTTTTATTTGATTTAACTAAAATATTATATAATTAACTTAACTTTTAATTACGTTAGACAGCGTTTTGTGAAATGGTCACGTGTTTCGAATCATATTTATCACCCAATTCTAAAGTACGCCAACTAAAGACCGGGTGAAAAAATTGATCTGGTTCCTAAGACAGACACTAGCTAATGGTTTCAATACAATGTTTCTCAAAATATTTAGTAACGTAATAACAGGTCAAATTCTTCAAACTCTGACATTTTTCTAGGAAGGGGGATGAATTTCGGTGACAATCTTTTCAATACATGCTGACGAGTTATTCAAAACAGAACCTTTTTTTTTTTTTTGCGCTTCGATCTTAATTTTTTTCAAATCTCAGGATTTGGAAATATGTTCCTCTTCAAGCAGCTTTTAATTTAAATTTATTTTGGTTTCTACTTAAGAGCCACACGTGTGTGTGTGAGTGGTACATGTGTAGGTGTGTGTGTACTCAGAAAGTTTTCGTATTGAAACTACGTTACGTACTGTGTAATAAAGCTGCCGACTCAACGAGATGCCTCTTTGTTCACTTCTTTTTAGTTAAAACTATTTAATACGAAACACATAATGAATTAAATGTTTTAAGTCATTACTTGTAAGAGCTTCATTACACAATTTTAAAAGTCGATTTCTTGGGCAGATCTAAACCGATATAGTGTTATCCTCTACTAGTAAGTATGATGATTTCATGCTTAAACTTACAAATTTGGACTAGCCAATGTATTATACACACATTTACAGCTTCCCTCCTTTAATTGTGAGATAAGTAAAAGTCTGTTGACTGAGTTGACTGAGCCCATGTGCAAAAGTCGTTAATTCCAGGGTTGAATTGAGTTGAGAGATTTGGGCGGCTCTTAAGAATGAACCGATGAGGGTGAAATGAGGTTATAATGGAGCAGCACTGGAATGCAAGGACGGGGGAAACGGGAGACCCTCGAGAAAACCCGCCAACCAGCGGTATCATCCGGCACGATTCCCACTAACGAAAATCCGGGAGTGATCCGGCCGGAGATTGAACCCGGTTTGCCTTGGCAGGAGGTGATTATTCTAACCGCTCAGCTACCGCGGCCCCGTTAATTCCAGGGAAAAAACTTGCAAGAACTGACGTTACAGTGACAGAACTGCTCAAGTGATTACAGTAAATAAACAAATAAACCTTGTGCGTTTCCTAACAAAGTTCTGTAATAAAGTATATTTGGCAAGTATTTTGATAGAAATTATTGATTCAAAAATAGATATTTGCATCTGAAAATTAATTAACAGAGTTTGTAACTGTGAGTTCTATAATTTTCATACCGTATTCTCTTCAAATGCTCAATACGTTCACTAGAATATTATTCAAGATTAATGAACAGAGAACACGCAGTTTCTGTTAAGTAAAACAGTGTTATTGTTTATAAAAATGGTAAAAATTTACACATTGTAAAGACAAAAATTTTAAAGTCTACACATACTCAGTAATTAAATACATAACCTAAACACTCTCTTTGATATGGCAGTCACCTTGTTTAAAACATTCTTTGGGGGAATGTTCTGTGTCGAGTCAACTGTATAACTCTAAAAAAAAAAAAAGATGTAGATAAACTTTGCATGTTTGAGTGATGTCATCGTACATCAACTCAAAATCAGTCTCCTCTTCGCCCTCATTTTTTCCAACGGCTAGTAAATCAGATGAATTCTACTGTTGAAACGCGTTGAGTATAAAACATCAGTTTCCAGTGTAGCAACCGTATTCTTAAACCTCAGACTACTACCTGGATTTGGAAATGTTTAACACTTTGTGCCAACGGTTATATGTTCTACACTTAAAAAGTTATAAAATGATTCTCCTAGAGCCTAAATATATATTTTTAATTTTTCTCTAGCCAGAACAATTTTCTTTTACATTTTAATCAGGAAATTTTAATTGTCTGGTCGTCTAGACATGTCTTGTGAATAAATGCCCCAGTCATTGACCGCACAGTTCTTTCCAATATGAGTTATGAATCCGAACATGTTAAAAACGTGGAGATAATTTTCGGGGTTCTCAATTACACATTCTCAATTTCCAAATAACATGACGGAAAACCGAAGGACGACAACTGTCAAATGTTTATAACTCTTCAAAGAATCTAACGTGAAATCACTTTGATTATAGTCTGATACGTATTTTAACCACCAAAACTATCATAAGTGTCTGACTGTGGTAACTAATGACCTCGTCGAGATTTATGCTGCCAAGGCTATGATTTTAGGCTGTTACTATTTGATTCTAGCATCTAACATAGGCATCTTCTGGCCACGTCTAATAAAATAGTTTTTTTTTTGGTTCTGAGAGGAGGTTTAATTTTCTTGTGAACTGAGATACATGTTTTGACTTTAATAATATGCTTCTTAGTCAGAAATTTCAAAAGAACCGTTTCTTTTACAGTGGTGACTTTTTCGGAGCTTTTGATAAAAGTCATCCGTCCGTTTTTTTAATACCCATCAGTTGCAGACACGTCACGAAAAAATTAGTTGTATCAGCGAAAGCACATTTGGTTTATCAAAGACGAATTATTGAGATTATTTTTCAGCATATCTACGTTATCTTAAAAACTCCAAATCATTTAATTTTTGAAAAACCTACTATTTTTCGAGAAATCTACTGATCTAATAAATGTGTTGAAAGAGAACTATAACCTATAGGTCGGCAACACGCAATACATTCTAGGCGTTAGCATAGCCTAAAACCTGTGCTACTCGTATACACATTTACAATAAACCTCAGGTTTAAAGTCTGCTGCCCACCTGCAAGTATTTCAATTCCATAGTGAACGAAGTTGAGCGTGAAAACCCCTAGAAAGCTGAAACATTGGCAAATAACTGAAGTCCGTACGCAACAAACTTCACTCCCATGTGTTTGAATTTAGTAAAATGTAATCCTTTCATTGCACTGTTAATTTGCCAAGTACTGGAACTGTGAACAGGCGTATTAAAACAAAGCTGTCACCTATTTAAAATTCACAAGTCCACAGAAAATTGTGCACGTTACCAGAAGTTTTCCGAATATTGCGACAGGTGCAATTATATACATATTCTTCAGTTCAAGTGTTCCATTTTTAATCATTTGCGATAACACGGCGCCAATTTTTACAATGCCGAGCAGTAATTAATTAACCAAAAGTAATAAATATAAGTTTAAAATGGTTTTCACCTCAATTAAAAAATTTCTAAAATATTTCAATTTGTGTGAATCTTTTTAAATTAAGTTAACTTACTGAATTTTTCTCCTTGTTCTGATAGCCTCAACGATCTCTCGAAAACCGTTCTAAGTAGCATAGGATTTCTGAAAACATGATATCGGCGAATGTCTTCCAGATATTCTTAATCGTTTGCTCTGCTAGTATCTCATCATTCTTCAGGTTTTTTTTTCTGCTCGATTTTCCAGCAGGCTCGCACTTGAGATGTTTCCAACCTATGCCACAAGAGTGCAGCTTAAGTATGCATTCTAAAACAGAAACAGTTATAACTGCTCCAAATCAGCGAATTTTACTGAAGATCTGTTGGATCTGCTCCACTTGGTCAGTAAAACTCTATTCATCGTTTTACTTGCTGCTATTGACTGATTAAACTGTGATTTCTATCGATTCCTAGTAAATTTCACTGGCCTAGCAGTAAAACTTCAGTGCATGCCTTGAGTCGCCAGTAGCTTTTTAACTGAAGACTCAGTAAAAGAATTCTACTGACTGAAATCACTGCTTCATATTTATAGTGTGTACACAGGAGAAATAGCAGTTTTTTTTTCGCGAACTCAAGTCACACACGCTAGCAAAACGGCAGCCCAGCCAACAGGGATTCTTTCGCAGAACGCGAAAGCCAATAAGACGCAGGGCCCATTCCCATTACGTCGCCCACCCAACGAACGACTGGATACGTCCACATCAAAAGATCCGCCATATTATTTCTTCTCAGTGTACTTATCTGCTCTGTGCCTGCGTAGCATAGCCAATTCGCTGTTACTTCCACCTTTCCTGGAGTCCTGCTCGAGTTCTACTTTCAAATTATTCCACCGCCTCATGCTAACAAAGAAAATTGCACCAATGGGGCAATACACCACACTCGTACACGCTCACTACAACCTCTTAACGTACATATTAATTATTCCTTTCAGGTGTTGCAAAAGAAGACATTTTTGGCGTGATAAGTACTTACAAATTCCTTACAATACCTGACATTTTGGAACCTATAGGAAAGTTTTCAGTACATCCGTTATACAAGAAAAAACCAGTTGCATAATAGTTGGTGTGTCAGCAGTAAACAATAGCATTTCCCAGAGTTGGACAATGCCCCAAATGGTGTTACCTTCCATGATTCTTATATTCAGAATTTGAACTATTTCTTGCAAGGCATTGCCAAAACACCTATTTTAGCTCTGTTTTTATTCGTATTAACGACTAATAAAATAATATAAGTAATAAATAAAATAAAATTAAAAATTATGTTTGCTCAAAAATAATAAACTTTTGTGTTAACAGAAATATAAAGCGCTTGTGATACGTGACACATTTGAAAAACAACTAAACACGTCATACATGGGGTGATTTTTCAAAAGTTTGATTAAAAGAGTGTGAAGAAATGGCGAATGTACTATACCTGAAGGGCAGATAGTTGTCGCGCGGCTGTCGACTCCAGCGGGCAATAGAGGCTGCGGCGGCAGTGGCGTTGCGTCGGAGCGTAGGACGCACGGTGGTGAGGCGGTGGGCCAGTGCACAGTGCAGGGGCTGTACCGGCGAAGCGCTACCCATCGGCTACCTGCGCCAGATTACCCACACGTCGCACAATGGAGCGCCGACAATGCCGCTGGCNTCGCCGTCGCACCCACCCCGCCGGTAAACAACTTCTCAAGATGCCACCACACTTACCACTATAAGTTTCTCACGGTAAAGAAACCACTTTTGAAACAAACCTTAAAAAAAATTCAATGTACATTACTACATGCACACACACTACAAACAAACACACTGGCGTGCGAGGGCCGCGGTGGTGTAGTGGTCAGACTACTCGCTTCCCACTGAGGCGAAACGGGTTCGATTTCCACTCCCGGATGATCGCATGCAGGAATAGTGCCGCGCGATGCAGCTGGTCTGCAGGTTTTCTCGGAGATCTCCCTTTTCCCTGCCCTTGCATTCCAGCGCTGCTTCATCCTCACCTCGCTTCATCCCCATGGGCTCTCTAGACCACGATGTTAAGAACCGCCCAAATCTCTCCATTCTCCACACCACACTGGTATGCAGGCTTCTACTTAAGTTGGTAGCGAATTATTAAAAATAGTCCTTAACACCCGATGTAATATTTATTGCAACTGCAATGTTTTCATTTATAACTATTGAAGTTATTATTTATCTTTTTATACACATTTGAGTACGAATTTGCATATTAGTGGCATATTAAAATTTATATGAAATCCTCGATTTAATTTGTACGACTTATGAATAAAGTGGCCAAGCGCGTGGCAATGTTAATTTGACATATAGCAGGAGGATAAAAAATGATAAGTAAAAGTAGACCCTAAACAGAGCTTTCAGAAGTGCCGAGTTAACCGCGAACAACATATAATGTTTCCCACACATACACACAGTATAGCACAAACTATAATGTACACATCCGGCATAGGTTATCACGATTCAGAATCGACTGAAATACAACTTCCAGCATTTCCCGCTTATTGCGTACACTATTTTGAAGCCGTTCAGCACACGCACTTTCTATGTCAGCATCCGTGAAACATTTAATACCTTATAGTGTGAACATTTATACGGACTCCACCCTCCTCCCCCAGAGTAAAATGATACGGTCGCCACTTTAAAGTTCCGAAGTTAAGGCGCAGCATGCCTAAAACGTTGCACGCCGGTTTATATCCTTGAACGTAGCAGCGGAGGGGGTACTTATTCGCGCGCCAGTATCACCATTAACAACAGAAGCACCTTCTGTCCAGATAGGCAAGCGCCTAAAGTGAGTCATCTACCGCAACGATGAACCGTTCAATTTACTGACTCAAGTGTTAGTTCATCTAATACACGAATATTTCTCTTTATTTTAATGTTACATTAACACTAATTGTTAAAAATTATCTCATCTAATATTTTTTTGCCTCGCATTTAAAATACAATTACGCAAAAAAGACAAATTTGGCTTTTACTTACTGATACTGTGATGGCAATACAGGATAATTTATCACATTAGTACGTAATCACGTTTTTACATTTCTTTTATCAAAAAATATTTTGTGTAAATTTATCGCAAGTGCAATATTTTAATGAGCCTTGATGAAGAAAACGTTAAAAGTGAAATCCTTACGTCGTTAGTCTTAGTTTAATAATGTGGAAGGTCTCACCTTTTTGAGGAAGAGAACAAGATAGCTATTGAGCAAAGGAAAATGAACATAAAACGAAACTTTGTTCGTTTTACAACAACGCGCCGTTTGAAATATCCGACTTCCTTCATTTTAATATCAGCTGATCGACCAGACGGACATCTCAATGAATACATCTGTGCGGAAGCTTGTGAAGTTATATACGCGCCAACGACTCGTTACCTCCACCAGCGAAATTAGATAAGGATGTGATAGTTATTCTGTCGTTAACAGCGAAAGTTTCACATTTTCGCCACAGTATTATACAAAACTACATGCATGTAGGGAAGAAACACTGGCATCTAAAATGAGGTGTTACTAAGTCAGAGTGCCAGATAAATTACTTGCCGCACCACTAACACGAATGAGTTTAACTCGTACAACGAATACTGTACAATTTGAGGAGGGAAATTAGTTAACTTAAACTGGAACAATACAATCTTGCTTCGGGAAAGTTAAATTTCATTTTAATAAAAAATTTCACAATGCATTGGTGAAAATATTTGTTTTTAATGCACTGTTGATTTGTCTGGTTTTTTAATGGAATTTTGGGAACAGTATTATGAAACTGCAGAAAAAAAATCTAATTAGGATTTGTTTTTTTACCATCGCGTCATAACTGCACAAACACCCTTGAGTATTCGTTTCATTGTAAAGTACAACTGACCCTACTAAGGCCTGTATTAACAAACGTTTTTGCAAGGGCTTTTGTGCAGCTTACGTCATATCTAGGACTTGTATTCCATAACGTCATACTTGTAGCTAATTCCTTAATTTAGTCACGGACTTTCCGGGAGCCACGGTGGTTTAGTGGTTAGACTACTCGCCTCTCACCTCGACGAACCGGGCTAGATTCCGAGTCGCTCCCGAATTTTCACAAATGGGAATCGTGCCGGACGATGTCGCTGGCCGGCGGGTTTTCTCGGGGATCTCCAGTTTCCCCAGCCCTTTCATTGAGGCGCTGCTACGTACTCACCTCATTTCACCCTCATAGGCTCTCAAGACCTCGATTTTAGGAGCCGTCGAAATCTCTCCACTCCACATTGATTTATCTGTGGCCTAAATCGTGGTGGTTTCTTATCTCTCGAGATGGTGGAATATACGTAATGCCGAACTGAATGTACTGTAATAACGGCCTAAATATTTCATTTCGCCAGAGGAGTCAGCAGGAGAGGTGTACAGTAGGTTGAGGAACACCGCGTGTAAGGAGGGGGAGGGGGGTATTTGGGGTATCTGCCACCCCGGGCCGTGTGCGTGCAACACGCGGGGCGGCGAGCAACAGGTACGCCGAGTGTCGGCGGCGCAGGGGATGAAGATGTCTCGCTGCAGGGGGTCGGCCCCATTCACTCGAGGTGTCAATGCGGGATGATCGCCCCTCGCCTGCCCATTGCTGTCAGCTGCTGGCCGGCTTACCCGGCCAACAACCGCACAACCGCCACCCCCTGGTGCGTCCTCCTCCCCCCACCCTTTTTTCATTCAACACGAGGAAAATACGTACGAGGAATATACGGAAGAGTGCTTTTGCGGGCTGCACAGTGCCACAAACTGCTGGTCTGCCAGTAGCTCTCATAGATTAACGATGAGGTAGACCGATACTGTATTCTGCGTATTTACCTAGAAATTCACCTACCCATGACAAATACAGCTGTCAATATTACGTGGTCAACGGAGTTGCACATGTTTATTCATCTCTTAGTTTACGAAAGACAAGCCTTTTCGTAAGGATACTGATTTGATTTAAATAAATTGCTTTAAAAACTGGACAGCGGAAGTGTACAAACATATCAAAGCACTTGTCTTTATAACAAATGTGTTATAACCTGAAATATTGTCCACGTATGTTATTATAGTCGTATTAGCAGAATGCAATGCAATGTTGGGACACGCAATCAGAGACTTTTACGCAGCTAGCGTGATCGCTCTACACCATATTCACTCTAGGATTGCAAGGATCAAATCTTTGACATGGAACTGTACTGGTATCAGTATAACTATTCACCATACATGTGGGCCAATAATAATATGTTTGATGTTATTGGTAGAAGCTGTCTCTAAATTTAAAAAAAAAACACAATTGCTTGTGAAAATTGCAACACCCAGAAAGAATGGCCCGAATGAATCCAAACTCGGAGGGTGTGTAGAACAGTGCAACAGCAATAAGTGGTTACGATTGCAGAGAGATGGTGTACCGTACACGTAGGCCCAGCAGCGCCCTCTCGTGTGTGACCGGGAAGGTCAGTATTACACTAAGCTCAGTCAGTGAAGAGTCGTCAAAAGAATTGAAAGCAAGTGCCATTATGTCTCGTCGACGTCAAAGGGCGCCATATCAGTTCGATCGGGGCAGAATGATCGTTCTCCGGGAAACGGGTTTGACATACCGTGACATTTCGGCTCGTACAGGGCATACTGCTACGAGAGTGATGCGTGTGTGGAAACAGTGGATAGAAGCGAATCGTACGCAAAGACGAGCGGGTACTGGACCACGCAATGTGACCACAGCACGGGATGACTGCCATCTTGTCTGCATGGCCGTAACGGACCGTACAGCCTCGTCCACAGTGTTGGCTCAACACTGGAGCACTGCAACGTGTATGGGCATCTCTGCGTCGACGGTTCGTTGCCATCTGCTGCGGGCTGGAGTGGTGGCGCCCATGCCATTGCGCCGGCTTCCATTGTCCAGAAACAACAAATGCCTCAGACTGCAATGGACACGTGAACGCGGTCGCTGGAGTGCTGAGTGGCGACATGCAGTGTTTTCGGACGAGTCCCTCTTCAACCTGTGCTACAGTGATGGCCACATACGTGTCAGAAGCTACCGTGGTGACAGCAATCTGGCAGCCTGCATTATGGAGCAGCATAGCAGACAAACGCAAAGTGTGGTGGTGTGGGGAGNAGCAGACAAACGCAAAGTGTGGTGGTGTGGGGAGCCATTGGATACAACATGCGATCTCGACTCCTACGTATTGAGGGCAATCTGAACAGCAACCGCTACATCAGGGAGGTTTTAGAGCTCGAGGTACTGCCCATCCTTCAGGCAACTCCACATGCCATATTTCAGCAGCACAATGCCAGGCCACACGTGGCGAATAATGTGGAAGCCTTTTTCAATGAACGACGGGCGCCAATGCTTCTCTGGCCTGCACACGTTTGCCTGGCATGTCGCCCATCGAACATGTTTGGAATATGGTTGGTCAACTTGTTCATCACGGTCCTCCAGCAGCCACCGTTGATGCTTTGGGGACTCCCAACCAAACCGCAAGGAGGGAGTTTCTCCATGAACATATCCAGGTCCTTTTGGATTCCATGCCACGGTGTTTAGGGACTCTGATTGCAGCACGTGGGGGCTTCACACGAAACTAAATTCTCAAGGACAGAGATCATGTACAGTTCTGTAATCCTTATCAATCATGTATTGTCATGTGCCTAATATGTCGTATAAAGTTCATTTCAATCACATGTATCCTTCTTGGTGTTGCATTTCTCACAAACGTTAGTGTACAATGTCGAACGAGAGGAAGAATATTTTGAAAAGTGATCACAGATATCGTCGTTTTTACACGTTGAACACGTTGCCAGGCCTTTTTGTACTCACGCATAAATAATACGATAGTGAAACCAAAATTTGCATAAAATTTCCCTTTCTTTTATTCTATACATATAATTGCCACACATTAATCAGCCTCGATGAGCATAAAGAATCGCCTATATACAAACTTGTAGTATAGTTATAATTTAAAAAATAAGTGGAGTTGAGAGATTTCAGTTGCTTTTAATGAGCTCTTCAGATCTGATTAAAGTGAAACACAGTGAAAATGGAGCAGCGCCGAAACGCAAGTGCTGGGGAAACGGGAGATCACAGAGAAAACCCGCATCGTCCGGCACGATTCCCACGTGTTAAAATCCGGGAGCGGCCCCGCCGGGAATCAAACCCGGTGCACGTTGGTGGGGGGGTGTGCCACTGCCGCTACACCCCCGCGTCATTTAAGAAGGAAGTTATTATTCTCTCACATACATGTCACTGTTATACAACTTTTTAAACATATTCATTAATTCGCTTCATGTAAAAACAGTTTTTACCCTGTTTCCTGTACAAGAAACTCGCTCCCACCAAGGCGAACCGGGTTCGATTCCTATCGTGGTCGCCCCCGGATTTTTGCAAGCGGGAATAGTGCCGAACGATGTCGCTGGTCGGCGGGTTTTCTCGAGTATCTCCCGTTTCCTACTACTCTGGTAATGCCAAACGTAAAAATTTTGTTATGTAACTGTCTGGAGACATTATTTATAGTCTGTGCCGGGACTAAAACGTGAATAAATTATTTAAAGCAAGGAAATTCTACTCATAGGAAAATGCAGTCAGTAAGTTGATATCGATTGGCGAATTTGTTAAATGTTCCAGGAATGACTTCCTGGGGCAGTGGCATTTGTTATCAGTTCATTAGAAATCGTACGTATTTGACCCAACGCGATACTAGTTCGATTCTCGGCGGGTCGCACGTCATTTGCGTATGTACAGAAGGTGGTAGATTTTGACATTGATCGAAGGGTTTTACAAGAGTACTCCCGTTTTCTCTGCTCTTGTATTACACACTCTAAACTTGAATCAGTGAGAATTGGGCCAAATCAGTGAAAACGGTGAGAATTGAGCAACTGATAATCAGTGACAGGTAACTAACTAATATAGTGGCTGAATTTCACTGATTTATTTGTGATTTCCCACCGAATGTCAAGAATTCCACTGCTATAAATCACTTGCTCTCAGTTAATTTGCTTGATTCATCAGTCAGCAGCAGCTTTTCAACTGACTTTCAGTGAACGTTATTTCACCTATTGATATCACTGATTCGGACTTAAAGTGCACCGCTCCTCCCTCTCCCCTCACTTCGCCCTCGTTAGAGTTAAATACCTCTCCTGTGTCTCGTTTGCTCTCTCTCTCTCTCTCTCTCTCACACACACTCACTCATTGCAGTTAAATTAGAGATACTACGCATATGAGAATTCTAGCAAAACTCTTTCCATTGGTTTGCAGTCGAATTCTACTGATTTCTGTTTTCGCTGTTTTCTCTTTTAAAGCCGTAATCTTTATTTTGCCAGAGTACGTGGGTTGTCTTCATATGTATCACTGGCCACTGAAAATTTATTTCGATAACTGACGTGTGGCTTATGGTAATTACTGTGACAGAAAAGCCGGTATTGTTTAGTTGTTTGTTTATATAAAGATTTACGATAAATTGTACCGAAAATAAGTTGTATTTGCACAACATTTCTAAGAAACGTTCTGAGTTAAGGAATGTTTATCCGTTTGTGATTAATCCGGTATCTCAGGACGTGTTACGGTGTTCATCGAAGGCAGAAAACAGAAAGGTGCAAGTAATCAATTAAAGTTTTTACAATTATTTATAAACAAAATACAAATGCGAGACGCACTACAGGGCAACGACAGTGCACACCGATCAAACGGCAAACGTTCTGCATGAATCAGTAAGCTATTGTCACCTCTGCAGACATGTTATGGAATAAAACCTTATCTATGCTGGGGTGGCAATGAAATGCAGTCTGCAGTAACGTAAGGACTTTGAGCAACTCGAGATACGTATTCTGCAATAGTAATAGCACAGTTCTGTTATGTGCAGTAAGCGGCATCGTAGTTGGATACAAGAACATCCCACTAATCCAACTACGATCATGGCCCGAATTCCAGTACACACGCCATTCGCAGCACTGAGATGATTCTACCGAAAACTTCTTCACTGAATGAAAAGATTTGTTAGCGGCTACAAAAACGGTTTGGTTGATACTTTCCAAACCGAAATTTTGTTGCTCGTAAAAAAACAGATTGTGGTGCCCAATAACACGTACCAAAGCTATTTAGTGCTCACTAACATATTTGTTTATTAACAATAATTTTATTGGCTGCCACTAAAACATTTAGTGTGGGCAGTAATAGCATCAATGTGATCCATAGTAATAAAATTTTGCTGCGACTGCAAAACTATATCCATTATAATCTGCGCGTTCACCCTGGCTGGCATATTCGAAGTGGCCACCTTCTTTCTGGCCACGACGCCATATTTGTCCGTGTTCGATTCTTTGCCTCATAATACGAACTAACTCATGAGGGATATTCTTAAGAACATCGTTTATATTATTCCTTTCTTCAAAATACGTAAGTGTTACACGTAAATGATTCCAGAAAGTTAGCTTTCCATGAGCTGAAGTGTGCAGGTCTTGTCGTGTGTGCCACATATTAGACTTACATTATCTGCATGCTCCAGACAGTTCATTAACGTCAAGCAAGGTGGTGCAACGGTCACACGCTGAACGTGTATGTGAGAGGTCCAAATTTCAAGTCCCGCTCCTGGCGAGGTTTATTTTGGTTTTAATTGTTGGTGACCACAAACGTCATTTTGTAGTTGCTACTTAATACTTGAATGACAGAAAACTTTTGTTAGTGCTACAAAATATTTTCTGATGTTTATATTGAACAAAGAATATTGTTGTCACCAATACAAATTTGTTGGTCATCACAAAATCGTTTTTTTTTTTCAGTGTTGTGTTAGTGTTTGTTTTGGATTCTTCTACTCGTACGCGAAAATTGTAAGTTTTTGCGCGTGCCACTATAATGAATCGACAATGCTTCGCTTTCAACCTCCAAATTAACTGAATTTATCTACATCTGGTCAGCTATAGCTGTGGTTCACAGAGCACTGTAATAAGCGATATATTGGTCTGCAGCATTTCTATTCCTAGCATACTTGAGCAACGAAGAAACTTAAACTTTCGTTTTTTTTAAACACTCCTTATACTGTAGTTATTTGCAATGAAGAAGAATGTCTCCAAGGCCATGATTAGTAAGTGGCTATACACAAGCCTTCTACTTGTAAGTCTGCCTATTAGTACCCAGGCACCAGCGGACGGTAGTTCTCATGTGACAGGCCCTGGTGAACACTTACATAAACGCGAGGGTTTAACTCGTAGTGTTCCCGTTGTATGCCCGGTTTTCATTTCTCTGGTTATCCACTTATCAAGTTGGCCATAATTGCCACTGAGTTAGGCAACTATCTACGTTAGAGCGCAGCCCGCGGACAAATTTTCAGCAAACATTATTCTTGCACAAAGCCTCCAGCACACAAAACCTCCACCATGTCCGTCGTGGACTGCAAACATGATTGAACAAAGCTGTAGTCTTGTTTGACTATAAACGTCGACTGCAGAGTCTTTATCTTGCCACATATAGAAAAAGCAACTCTCACCCCTTTGCATATGAAATTCTCAAAAGTCACATGTGTATATTTAAATTTTGAAAAAAAATTGATTAACAGTTTTAAAATAAATATTGATTTAAATACATTTAATTTTTAAGTCATTTTGCATTGTTTTTTATATAATTGGTTTTCTTAACATTGTTATATTATGGTGATACGTAAATTGTATGATCTACAATGCGTCATGCAACACTTTGGCTAGGAAAAAATTATCCAATTAAATAAGGTTGAAGACCACTGATTTACATAATCCTCGTATCTCATTTACTGTCGACCTTGCGCCAGACCGTGACAAACTGAGGATATTTTATTATATAATCTTACTGATAGCTTACACTACTACGTTTTCTATGGCGTCAAGACGGAATCAGTTTTGGCGCCGCTAGACGGGCAACAGTCCTACCACGAGCTACTGCGCAATACAGGGCTAGAGTTTTGCAGGCGACTGTACTGAGGCATTCGCGGCAGGAGGGCGGCAGGGGTGTCCGTGTTATTGTAGGCGCAGGGAAGCTGTGCCCAGTGAGGTGGTGTCCCCAGCTGTCGAGGGCGAGGGGATGCGTCCTATCCAATTTATGAACGGTCGACGACAAGGGGGTAAGGGGGCGCATCATCTCCCTCGACCTCTGCACTTAATTTGGCCATGAATCAAAGCCGCCGGCCCCGCTCGCGCACATCAAAACCATTCACGCGCACCTCCATATGAAATCTCCTGCAAAGACATTTAGCTGGGTTGATGACAGAAGTACGTCGCTGGAAACTCATTTGATGGATACTCTTCCCGAAGATTATCCAGATAATGAACACGTCCTGTACTTTGATTTATTGAACCTGTACTCGTTATATTGGATGCGTGTGCGTTCCTCGGTGTTCTGGACGTTACTTGCGGGGCCGTTGGCCATGGTTCTGTTGGAATTCACCAGCTAAGAACTCTACCTGGCTTCGTGCCCAGAAAAGTGCACCAAGGTCGCGACGTCACTTTGCTACTTTCTAAATCCGCAGCAAGGGGTGGTTTCCCTTACCCACTCTAGACGAACGCTAAGATGATTCCTTAATACAGACCATGACCAATTACTTCCCCGTTTATGATTATCTGAGCAACTTGCCGCGTCTCTAATGACATCGCTGTCGACGAGACATTAATCCCTATAGTCCAGTCACGGTTACTTACAATTTTTCTGAAGCCCTGCTGAAGTTCTACTTCCAGGATATTTTCCTCAGGAAAACAATATTAACCAAGTCAGCAAAGTTACACCAAAAGGACAACGCGCTGCATTCGTGCGCACTCAGTGTAACAACATTTTCCTTAAGAACTATTATTAACTAGGAATTACCAACACACTAATATTCTCTGTGTTTTTTATTTATATTAATTATAAATGAAGTACTATAATTTATAGACAGGATATAATCAAAAGTTCAATTTAACCAAAAATACGGTGCTTTTATTTTAACAGAAGTATGGAACGCTTGTGATGCGTGACATATTTAAGGAAACAACCAAAAATGTCAAAAATGGGGTGATTTTTTCACACCTTTGATTTAAAAAGTGCGAAGAAACCGCGACCATATCATGCGTACCTACCTACCCCTGCAAGGGTACCAGTTCCATCCGGGGAAATGGCATGTGTCCTTCCTTGAGCCCTTTGTTGTTTTTCGATGCTCTACTTTTTGAAGTATTTCATTTCTCGGTGTATAACACTTTGCGTGGCCGCGGAAAAGACTTACTACTGTCACAAAGAAAAATAAAAGTCGAATAAGGGAAAATTCGACACAACGTAAACCGAGGTGCGAACGAGCGAGAGCGTCCGAATCCACAATGAGGGGAACAAGCCCGTTCTTTTAGTTGCCCGGCTCATCACCTAAGTGATTTTATTCGACTTCCAGTGTATTAATGTCCAGTTTTTCGAACATAGAAACGTAGCCATCGTTGCCGACAGCCGGTGGATTTTCTCGGGACAATACAATTTCCTCTGCCACTGCATCTCTTACCTTTTCCATCGCAAAGTCTTCGATTGCGTGTTGATATGGACGACAGCCACCTGTGACATCTCACAAAATTGCCGTTACTTAGGTGACCAGTAGCAGTAATTAAATGTTACTAATTTTTTTAATACACCTATTTCACAGTCTTTATTTTACCTTTCCCGTTTACCCCCCTCTTCCTTCGTATACGTGCCGAAATCACTTCGGATTGTCTTGCAACCAATTTTTAAGTTAACATGAAAGCAAACAGACACGTCTACACAATTAACGCGAAGTTGGAAATATGTAAGTCAACTTAACATGAATTGCAGAGTTTGAAAACATCGTTAGACGTAAGACATCTGTTTGCACTCCTGTTTTACGTCTTTTGGCATCAGTCCCCACGGTTGAAGCTNTCGTATACGTGCCGAAATCACTTCGGATTGTCTTGCAACCAATTTTTAAGTTAACATGAAAGCAAACAGACACGTTTACACAATTAACGCGAAGTTGGAAATATGTAAGTCAACTTAACATGAATTGCAGAGTTTGGAAACATCGTTAGACGTAAGACATCTGTTTGCACTCCTGTTTTACGTCTTTTGGCATCAGTCCCCACGGTTGAAGCTNAAACATCGTTAGACGTAAGACATCTGTTTGCACTCCTGTTTTACGTCTTTTGGCATCAGTCCCCACGGTTGAAGCTGAAAAATTTAAGTAACAGGAAACTTGACATTTTTTATTTTGCCTTCGTAGAAGAGATATGTTAAAGTACGCAGGTTGAATGAACACGCTAATCGAATAAATTCCCATGGGAATTTCTTTAATCTTCCTGCTCAGCACTACTTTTATACAAACTATTAAGTTGTGATTGTCAGTGAATGTTTATTTTCTTACGCCAAGGATTCCTAACTATCGAGTGGGTTGAGTTGAGAGATTTGGGCTGCTCGTAACAACGAGGTGTCGAGAGCCGATTAGGGCGAAATGAGGTGAGAATGGAGCAGCTCCGGAATGCAAGGGCANCTCGTAACAACGAGGTGTCGAGAGCCGATTAGGGCGAAATGAGGTGAGAATGGAGCAGCTCCGGAATGCAAGGGCGCGGGGAATGGGATATCCCCGAGAAAACCCGTTGACCAGCGGCATCGTCCGGCACGCTTTCCACTTGCGAAAATCTGGGAGTGACATCGTCGGGGTTTGAACCCGGTTTGCCTTGGTGGAAGGCGAGCAGTCTAACTGTCCAACCACCGCAACCTCCCGAACTATCGAGGTTAACAGAATTTTACCGAGCGTTGTGGCGCAGTGGTTAACCTTCGNCCAACCACCGCAACCTCCCGAACTATCGAGGTTAACAGAATTTTACCGAGCGTTGTGGCGCAGTGGTTAACCTTCGTACTCGCATTCGGTAGGACCAGGATTCTATTCTTGGTCCAGCCATCCTAATTTTGATTTCCTTGGTTTCCCGAAATCACTGCAGGCGAATGCTGGGATAGCCATGGCCGATTGCTTACCCATTCCAGCTACTATGAGGGATTGGCTCCCTCTCTAATAAGCTCGCTTTCGAAGAGATGTTAAGTCCTACCTTAACAGCATTTGACTACCTCATCTGGTTTGAGCCCAACCCTATTCATGACTCGCAATTTTTGAAAACCCAGTCATGAAGAAACGGTTCGGAGCCCACTGCAGTTCGATTTTACTGTCGTTGCTAGCTTTTCTGCACTTAAATAAGTGGCTTAAAACCACAACCGAATATCCAAGTAAATCAGCGAGAGGCAATCGCAAAAATTTGTGTATGAGACAGGAAAATTTACACTTATCTACTGTCTTATAAAGTGTGATTAATTTTATCCTACTTTAACGTACAGTATGTAATAACGCACGTTCATATGCCGTTCAATTACCACAGCTCGATAACGACTTGCCTGCATACAATCAGAGTGCCGAGGAAGTATAAAGAGTTAATATCAGCTAAAAGCAGGCTGAAATGATAGAGTAGGATATACACTGTTACATACATGCGAGAGAAATACAATAGCGGTATGAGACATCAGCAGCAACTACCTCTGCTCGCCTGCGATGTCGTATAACACTTCCACCGTAAAGGCCCTGAGTGCACGAGGTTCGCTTTCAAGCTAATGTATTTGAATTATGTCTTACCAACGGCAGTTTTCAGTAACTGCGTTTCATCTTAAAGTTATTGNCTTTCAAGCTAATGTATTTGAATTATGTCTTACCAACGGCAGTTTTCAGTAACTGCGTTTCATCTTAAAGTTATTGTCTATTTCCTAGTCTCTCTCCCATTAGATTAATTTAGGCCTGGAAATATATAAAGCGGGAATTTTCTGTGTAATTTGCAGAAATAAAGCTCTAGCAGAGATGGTCTTTCTATCTAACGGGCGGGGCCGTGGTGGCTGAGCGGTTAGACTGCTTACCTCCCACAAAGGCGAACCGGATTCAATTCCCGACCGGGTAATTCCCGGATTTTTGTAAGTGGGAATCGTGCCGGACGATGCCGCTGGTCGGTGGGTTTTCTCGTGGATCTCCCGTTTCTCCCGCCCTTATATTCCTGCCCTGCTTCATTATCACCTCATTTTACACTCATCGGCTCTCAAGACCTCAGTGTTAAGAGCCGCCCAACTTAAAGCTTTATCCATTTCTGTGTACCTGGTGTATTCTTCCACCTTATGTAAAATTAACCTTGCCGTGGGTCAGATCACGTTCAATTATGAAATTGTGAGTAAGTTAATATTCTACAAATGTGCTAATTGCAACACTGACATGCATTAAAAAAAGTAGGGGGTAGCAAAACAAATAACTTCAGTATTCACGAACGTTTACCTAATACTTTTAATTCAACGTCATGGCACGGAATTACTTTCTCTTCGTTGTTGCCAACTGTACTGGGCGCTTGCCATTCAGAATGTGCCCATTAAAATATATGCAGGTATGTATAGTGACATTTTTCATATGTTGATTTCAAGGGTTTTCCAATAGTCGTGAACAGTCTTTATAGCATTGGGAATACGAGTGACGTGATAACATAAAATAACATGAAAAAACCTATTTTTTTGTTAAATTAAAATTGTATTTTTTTTTAACTGTACAATTTAATATGTCATCTGTAATTGATATGGATAAAAACATTGAGAAAAAAGTGTTGGTAATAGCTAGTAATACATAATAGTATTCATGCACTGAGTGCGTACGAATTCGGTGCGTTGACCCTTTGGTGTAATTTTTTAGACCCGGTTGAACTTTGCTTACACGAATCGGAGGAATATACTGGAAGTAGAACTTTAGCAGGGCTCCAGAAAAGTTGTAAGTAACCGTGAATAGGCTGCATGCAAGTTGAGTCTTCAAGGTCAAGGCGTCGAGCGAGAGCGCGGTTACCGAAAATGCGGCTCGCTAGCAAGAAGCAAGACACCGGAAATTGTGAGCCATAAAGCGCTGCTTGAGTCACGACAACTTACGCTCGCCACAGATAATAATAATTGTTGTCTTTCCTGACCCCGGCTGTAACTTGGCGTATACAAAGTTGAGTCACGTTTTGTTTTGCCGCGCTCTTTTATGAACTGCAAACACATAGACAAAGCAGTTTTCATTCTTGTTGAAGCCCACTCATGTCGCCTGTTGCTGCTGAAACGGTTTTCCACTCACGATAAACGCGAACATTGCAGACTGTTCTCAAAGACATATGTAGTCAAATGGGTTCTAATTAAATAACAGGTTTGTTGTTCGTAAGTCANCTTTCAAGCTAATGTATTTGAATTATGTCTTACCAACGGCAGTTTTCAGTAACTGCGTTTCATCTTAAAGTTATTTTCTATTTCCTAGTCTCTCTCCCATTGGATTAATTTAGGCCTGGAAATATATAAAGCGGGAATTTTCTGTGTAATTTGCAGAAATAAAGCTCTAGCAGAGATGGTCTTTCTATCTAACGGGCGGGGCCGTGGTGGCTGAGCGGTTAGACTGCTTACCTCCCACAAAGGCGAACCGGATTCAATTCCCGGCCGGGTAATTCCCGGATTTTTGTAAGTGGGAATCGTGCCGGACGATGCCGCTGGTCGGTGGGTTTTCTCGTGGATCTCCCGTTTCTCCCGCCCTTATATTCCTGCCCTGCTTCATTATCACCTCATTTTACACTCATCGGCTCTCAAGACCTCAGTGTTAAGAGCCGCCCAACTTAAAGCTTTATCCATTTCTGTGTACCTGGTGTATTCTTCCACCTTATGTAAAATTAACCTTGCCGTGGGTCAGATCACGTTCAATTATGAAATTGTGAGTAAGTTAATATTCTACAAATGTGCTAATTGCAACACTGACATGCATTAAAAAAAGTAGGGGGTAGCAAAACAAATAACTTCAGTATTCACGAACGTTTACCTAATACTTTTAATTCAACGTCATGGCACGGAATTACTTTCTCTTCGTTGTTGCCAACTGTACTGGGCGCTTGCCATTCAGAATGTGCCCATTAAAATATATGCAGGTATGTATAGTGACATTTTTCATATGTTGATTTCAAGGGTTTTCCAATAGTCGTGGACAGTCTTTATAGCATTGGGAATACGAGTGACGTGATAACATAAAATAACATGAAAAAACCTATTTTTTTGTTAAATTAAAATTGTATTTTTTTTAACTGTACAATTTAATATGTTATCTGTAATTGATATGGATAAAAACATTGAGAAAAAAGTGTTGGTAATGGCTAGTAATACATAATAGTATTCATGCACTGAGTGCGTACGAATTCGGTGCGTTGACCCTTTGGTGTAATTTTTTAGACCCGGTTGAACTTTGCTTACACGAATCGGAGGAATATACTGGAAGTAGAACTTTAGCAGGGCTCCAGAAAAGTTGGAAGTAACCGTGAATAGGCTGTATGCAAGTTGAGTCTTCAAGGTCAAGGCGGCGAGCGAGAGCGTGGTTACCGAAAATGCGGCTCGCTAGCAAGAAGCAAGACACCGGAAATTGCGAGCCATAAAGCGCTGCTTGAGTCACGACAACTTACGCTCGCCACAGATAATAATAATTGTTGTCTTTCCTGACCCCGGCTGTAACTTGGCGTATACAAAGTTGAGTCACGTTTTGTTTTGCCGCGCTCTTTTATGAACTGCAAACACATAAACAAAGCAGTTTTCATTCTTGTTAAAGCCCACTCATGTCGCCTGTTGCTGCTGAAACGGGTTTCCACTCACGATAAACGCGAACATTGCAGACTGTTCTCAAAGACATATGTAGTCAAATGGGTTCTAATTAAATAACAGGTTTGTTGTTCGTAAGTCAAATGAGAGAGTTCCGGATTCTTAATTTTTCTAAGAGGCATTCGCTTACTTATTTGCAAAATATACAGGATTTTCGGAAACTCAGTGCCCAACTCCAGACAGAGTTACTTGGATAAATAGTAACACCAATCCCTTTACTCTCGTATAAGGAAACGCATTTTTTAATAATTTAATTGTGTTGAAAGTTGCGGCCTTCTACGCCTGGAGAATAAGGCGGTGCGATCATGCGTGAAGGATAAGTTGCCTAGGAAGCAGGCGCGTGACGCTGCGTATGTAATAATTTAGTGCAGCTGTACGCCGCAACTTTGAACACAATTATTCTATATAAAAAAATATGTTTGGACATAAGAGTATAAGGATTGTGTGTTACTATTGGTCCAAAGAAACTATGTCTGGATTTTGGGCACCGAGTTTCCGAACACACTGTATGATGAAACCCTGGATGAAATGTAGTGAAATACTCAGGAGTTATTACCATATGAAATGAGGTCAGCGGAGATACTGTGCTTACTTTCTCGTTGTACAAAAAAAATTACCAAGGGACAGTTTACTGGCGAGGCGAGTATATTATTTCATGCGTAACGATTAGCGCGAATCGCAAATGCCGCGCTGCTGGTCACACAGTATGCTCCATAACCATATATTCACGCCTGGGACTGGGGTCGCAGTGGTCGCATGGCTAGCCCAGCGGCATACCACCAAGGTCACTTCCGATTGCTAACAGGTGCGAAAGGGGCGTATGGAAGTATGGATATAGTCTACTTTGCTTACCATGAAATATTTGCTTTCAACGCGCCTGCGAACTTTTAAATTTCTAGTGCAAGAAATTATGCGTAGCCAATCAGACGACACTCTTATTACTACACAAGTCAAACATTCACTTTTAAGCTCCTGCTACAATTGCCATGTCCCCTTTCCTCAGATATCCTCGGTTCTCTGTCCTCACTGACATCACGAGACTCGCTCACAATTTCCTACTACAATAGATGCCCAAGCAGGTTTCGAAAACAGCTACTAGGTAGCAGTAAGTGCTTCACGCCATTTTGTTTTATATATCTTTTTGTTTTGATTTACGGGTATTTGGCTGGTATAATTTTGAGGTGTTGTTTTAAACGTGATTTTGATTATTATAATAGTTAATCTATTTTGGTTATCGGTTATAGGAACATATTTTCTATATATTCGCATTGCTTTGTTTATCCAAAATTAAATTCCTCCATTAAAAAAAAATTTTCCTCAAATTTTGTATTTTGAAATTATTATCTTTTATTAAATAATTCAGGCCAAAATTGTACGGCACATATTTACCATTCGTCCCGCTCGGCAACGCTCGGCGACGCACATTCCACATTCACCTCGATATCGATGTTTACAAATGTTTTTGTTACTATTACAAATTGCACGCGGATTTCGCCGGTAAATAATTCTTCTTCTTCTTCCATAAAAGACTCGGGGATATGATCCAACCGAGGACAGGAGACAACCGAGGACAAAAAATTAAAAATTGACCAATTTGCTGCGGACTGGGGATAGAGGACATGTGAGGACAAGCGGGGGACATTGCTCATGACGTCACATGATCATGATGTGGGCCAGTCAGTGCTCTCGACGTCAGAGAGGACCAAGGACATCCGAGGGCAGGGGACGTGGCAATTGTAGCAGGCCCCTACAACCGTACATTTCTGGCCACGAACTAAACAAACATTTAATAAAATTGTTTTTACTTTCGTGTGCTCATTTGTTCTGTTTTTGTGTAAAAATGACAACTGTAATAATTCTTCTAGCTATCGCAACTGTTTACTACAGAGTTGTTTGCATACATAAATACAGGGAAAATTTATAAATGCAAGTCGGCCAATTTACACGAGCAAACATTCAAATAACTATTCGAAATTTTGGAAGTGAAATCCTACTGGCTGACATACGAAAACATCCCGTTTTATTATACCAATTGAACTACAGGATTTTTAATTATGACAGGGTTTGGATATAGTTATAATATTAGTTATTTAGATTGTAGAACGGCTTTAACTGGAAAAATGGACATGATGTTTCTGTATCGAAAACATATTTATTAACAACCCGTGTACGAAAGGAAGCACAAAAATGGCATTTTACTATTTTACAAGTATTGTAACGCAAGGCTTTCGTAATTGCAAATTCTACGACTTCAGTTGTCTGTGCATTGTGAATTGTAACGTAAACTTGATATGAAAATTATAATGTTCATTTTTCACGTGACGTGCAAGCTGCGGTTCGCTGTAATCCGAGGGTGCAGAGTGCTGAGTGCTGCTATCTAACGGCTACCGAATAAACCAACAGCAGTCGATCTCGTTTGCTCGCTCGTTTGCAAGATTGAAATGAGATCTTTGAGAAAGGTAATGACTGCGTCTTTTTTATTTGTTTAACAAACACCTGTTTGTGAATTAATGAAGATTTCCAGATGAATAATTCTATAATAGTCTGCTGCATTTGAAGTCAAAGTATTCATTTGCCATAAAAAATAATACTTGTGCAAAAATATATTAAAAATAAGTTGCTCCCACTTCAGCTAACATACTGTTTTCCCCGATCCTGGACGATTGCTAATTCGCTTTGCTAAACACTGATACAGTGGATTGACTCCTATTCTCGCCTGTAGCGTTCTGTAAACTGTTTTGGCGAAGCCAGTAAGAAAGTGAATAATGTAGGTGTATGTTTATCGAAAGGCTGCACAATATTAATTATCATTTTGCTCTTCCACTGCGGCATGTGAAACGACGAATCGTAAATGCCTAAGGGAATTAAACTCAACTGGATTTTCTTGGAAACTAGTGTTATACACAGGCATTGGTACGGAAAAGAATATGATAGCACGTACCTCGTCAAATACATTTTATGATTTGTGAGTAAATTTTTAAAATGTTTCATGTTTATAGGTAACTTATACTAAATTTGAATTTGTAGCACTAAAGAAAGACCTTTTAATAATTTCTGAATATTCTTGGGTTTCCTCTTTCACTAGATCATTAAAGATGGTCGCCTTTCGTTGTATCCAATAATGCGTTAACAATTGAATTTTGTGGTGTAAAACATATATCTAAATAACTCGCAAAATTAAAATTAAAATTATTCTTTTTTATTTGGATTATAAGATATTCTGAATGTGTAAAGAAATTATTGTGACCAACGTACTTAACGACATATTTGGTATATAACATTGTATAATATATATACTGTTTGAAATCCAAAAACAAATAAAAAATTTCCTTCCCTAGGTATGCTAGTGCTTCATTTTGAACCGTAAATATAGAATTTAATCTGACAAGAGTCCAGATTACGTGCAGTAACTTAAATACCGTGTTCCTCCTAAAGCCATTTCTATTTCGTACGCTCTTTGATGATAATACTAACAATTTTACTCAATGAACATGCTTACCACTCCTGGAAAGAGCATATACCCAATTCGTAAGTTATTTTTCTAAAAAATGTTTAAAGTAATAAACAATTAACATGTGAGATAAATCCATTTGGGAAAATTAATCGAAATAGCTTGTAAAACGTTGTACAATAATTCTACTCAAACAGCGGCTACGCCACAATATAATTCCTGCGTTATACACACAAGGAGAAATGATGTTATTTTGAGAAGAGTCAAGAGATATTTAATTTCATCGAAAACCGACTGAACAAAGTAATTTGTTCCGTATTTCATACCGTCTTACAATAGAGACTCGATTTTAGTCAAAAATTGCGGAACATTATTACAGAGCGACGCGATAGAACTACTTCGGGCGATACAGAGCGTCTATTTGATAGATATTTTCGGGTATTTGCTGAGCAACTATTCGTAAAAATACAAACTAATAATTGATGTAAACTATTGAGTACACGACTACTTATATAAGTTACTTCATAGAAACACAATGCAGTACTGACTGAAACTACTTTCTGTTATGTGGTTTGCGGAAATGATGTATTATAATACATGTCGATAATTATCGACACAGCGTTGGGTTGAGAATAACAAAAAGCATAGACTAGACGGTAGAAAATACACCGCTAAATTGCATCACGGTAGTTGCAGACAAGGCCAGGACAGGAAAGAGAGAGAAATAGTGTGTGTTGATGATTAATACTATTCATTGTCCCTTGTGTATATGTACGCAGGTACAGTAGCAGCTCAGATGTGCGGTGCGCATATCACATTCCGACTTGTAGTACCAGACTTGGAAACTCATGATTAGATGGAAGATAAATTCACCAGTCAAGCTGAACTTCAAACGCTCACATGCTAGTGTAAACTTTATCACCGTTTCACAGTTAACTGAGCAGCTTTCGAAATCAACCGTTCAAAAACGTCACTGCCCTTCCCTGCGTATATTTTAACGGGCAGACTGACCTGAATTCGCCCAGTAAAGTTGGTAACGACGAAGGGAAAGTAGTTCCATCTCCTAACTTTGAATTAAAAGTGTTAAAGTCTGAGAATACTAAAATTATTTATTTTTCTTCGTGTTGTTTTTAAATACATGCAAGTGTAAAAATTAATAAATCGGTTTCTTTTTCTTCAAATAACTTTGCATTTTTAATTGGTTGGCGTGTGAATAAAATGAAGATACCCATGGCTATGTTGATTTTTCATAGGGTGGAAGAACACACAATGGGCATACAGGTTGATCTTAAGCAGGGATTTCAAAAGTGTTCTGTTTTGCTTGAACACCATATAGCACCTACTTGACACTCAAATAGTATTGAAATTACAGCGAAATAAGTGCCAAAACACACGCAGCACACAAAGAAGTAACATTAAATTCTCAGCGTGCATCGGCACGAGTCAGTATAGTATATTTGCGGTTTCTTCGCACGTTTTGAATTAAACCTTTGAAAAATCATTCCAGGTATGGCGTATTTTGTTGTTTCCTAAATATGTCATACATAACAAACATTTAATACGTATTTTAAAATGGCAGAATTTTATTTTTGGTTGAATTTAACTCTAAGTTATATTTTGTTTATAAATTACAATGATTCATTTATAATCAACAGGGAAAAAAACAGAGAGAACATTGGTGTGTTGGCAATGCCTAGTATGAAATGGTTCAGGAAAATAATATTACCCAGGATGCACACGAATGCTGTGCGTTGTCCCCTTGGTGCAATTTTCTAGACTTGAGTAAACTTTGTTGGCATGAGATCGAGTGATATCTTGTAAGTAGAACTTAAGCAGGGCTTCAGAAAAGTTTTGTCGAGGCGCGCACATAACTGGATAATACAGCGTGCTACCAGGGACGTAGCTTCCCGACACGACGAGGAACAAGTGTCGTCGCTGGCCGAGGGCTGGAGCGCCGTATAGCAACGATGGCGGCCGGCGGTTGGGGTCGCGGGTCTCAGCTCACTCCTCCACCACAACTCGCAGGGGCATTACCGCAGTCCTGAAGGATCACCCTCGCATGTCCTATCATCGGGACACGCACCACGGGGCCCCCCGCAGCCCTCCAACGNACAACACCCCCTTCACGCATTACTGGGCGAGCACATCCCCCTTCCATGCCAGGCTCTTACCGAGGGCTGGGGAATGACTCTCTCTCGCCTTTCACTTCTCCCTCCATCACGCGGGTCACAATAACGGGCAATATGTCTGGGCGTCCGCTTTAAAGGAGGAAAGGGGGAAAAAATATATCTGCGCGGTAATGGCGCGGATTTGTCGGGCCGTAATGAAGCTATCATCTCGAGCCGCAACCGCTCCGTGAATGGCTGATCTGTTAATTGCTGGGGGCTGGCGATTGGGCGGTGAGAAAAAAGGGAAGGGAAAGCGTTCATTAACGCAACGCGAGAGAGAGACAAGGAGATGTCAGTATGGGGGAACTCGCGCCAAGCTGCGATGTCAGCACACCCTACTGTCAGCATCGCCGATGACGACTTCGGAACTCGCCTGCATGTGCTGCCGCTTGCTAGTTGGCCGTTCGGCGGTGGCACTTCCCGTGGGGTACACTTTGCCAGTATGCCGTTACATTTGAATAAACCCTGTACACAATCAGCATCCAAGGAAACCTTCATCAGAATCTAGAGTTTCTCTTTTTATTTCTACACTTTATTTTTTGATCCTGTATATGGCTCAGACAGGCGTATTCAAGAGAATTATCAGGCTAAAGAAGAAGTTCCGTATCGTGAACTTTAAGTAGTACAGATAGTTCGAACAAATACCATGTTTATTATCATTACATAAATGATAGGCATACTGCTTGTAAGTCCTATTCCACAAGCTGCACACTAATCCAGTGGCTTCTAGCTAAAGAATCTGCCTTCGCAATTGTTGTTATCGTTGCTTTAAGTATTCCTTTGCTTCCTTAACATAATAGCACGTGAAAACTTGATTGCGTCAAGCAACTGGGACTTCCAAGTAGGCAAAATGCTTTTCATTCTTGTATGTTGTAATTTTGTGCTTTTTTGCTGACGATATTCCTGAAGTTCATTTTTATATGCAGTTTATTGTACATATTACAGTCGTGGAGATGAAATCGGTACTGGGGAATGTCTGTAATTTTGGAACGTACACGTCTTGTCCTCTGTTACTATTGTCATCGATATCTTTCCTCAGCGAAGTGATATAGTTCCTAAGGTTTCTCTTATAAGATTGCCATCCAGTGGCATTTTTGTGCGTACCATGTATATTCACTCGTTTGTGATATTGCATTACTTGAATTGTTCTTTAAAACAGCTGTTTGGTAAGTGCGTTTTAGATAAAACTCAGTAATTTCAGTCGGTGAACTGATACTCACTGATAAATGTTTTGAAGTGCTCTTTTTGACAGTCGAATCACTGAAATACTTTCGGATCAGAACTGGGATCCGTAAAATTCAAAACAAGATAGTACAAACCAGAGTTAAATCTTGGAAATTGTGTCAATGAAATACATGCGAAGATATTAGTTATTCCAAAGAAAATAAACTTTCTCTACTTTGCAGTCAAATTTCACTGATTCAAAGCAATGACATCGCCACTATTTAAACTCCACACATTTTTTTAGTTTTTTAATACAACACACGTCTCAGCTATGTTAACAAACCAATATGTTAACGATTCAGCGCCAGTTTCACTGGCCTGCGTCCTTCTTGGAACAATTTCAAGATCTGTGTCGTTAAGACGAAAATGTTTATCCGCGTGATTACACTGCACAAATATAAACCTCTCTGTCGCACTACGTTAACTACAATTCTGAACAGTAAGCCTCTACTGTTATCTCATAATTTGTTAGCAACTAAGCACTATTTGTCTCTTAAGATTTTATAACAAGGCTGTCTTTCTAGTTTCAACCTGGAGCATCGATTTTTAAAAACTGCACTTACTTTTTCAGTCCCCTCTAATAACGTAAACTAATTCCAAAGTCGGAAGTTTAAAGTCGTCTGGTTTTAATATTCATGTAACCACAAACAGTAACAAAAACAATAGTAAATGACACTCCCATATTGTAATTACATTTTTAAATCGCCAAATGATAATTTAGAGTGGTTGAAACGGATAATAGCGACCGATTTATGTTAAAGAGAAGAAAATTCTCTTGCCGGTGGAGTGTTTTAATTTTTTTCTCTGGAATATATTGTTTAGTGTTTAAAAACTGAAACATGTCTTGAGAATATTTTGACAGTATTCCGATGATTACTTAATGTATATTCAGTAGAATTTTTCCACCCTTTATCTATTGTGTCCACACAATAAGTGCTACTGTTGCACGCCAGTAGAATACAACAAACACAGAGACGACGTAATATTTGACCACACGGTACAGTCAGCCTCACTGTTCCATTGTCCGGTGTCCCTGAAAGTATGAAACAGCCTGGACTGAAGCATATTTACACGCATTAAAGTTGCACTTTTTCTTATGAGAACGAGATGTGTCATGAACAAACAACACCAGGCAGAAGAAAAGTATCCTGTTAGTTTATGACCATAATCCACTATAAATTGTCAATGTGTGTCTTGAACAAACATCATCAGCTAGAAGAACAATATCATGTTATTTTATGCACATACTCCGCTATTAAGTGACAAAGCTTGTGAACGATGTAAAGGTTTTGTATTGTGCGAATTCCTGAAAAATAAAATAAAGTAGAGAATTTAAAAAACTTAAGATATTTCGATAGAGTTTGTTTTGTTGGCTATATATTATTTCAATAAACATAACTACCACACATAGAAATAGTTTATACAATATAAAGTTTTCTAGTAAAATATTGTTGACTGTTTTTAGAACATTTATGATAGAAACCAAAAAATCAAGACATTTGCAAAATTATATTTTTAACATTCATGAACTTTTATAATGTAAAACTCTACAGTACAAAATGTTGCTTAAAATGCATTTTTTATTAATTTACATAAATTAAATATTATAAAAATTAAGATATTATTATGTAAATTTTAAGGTGATTATTTTTGCTTATTTACTGGTATTGTAGTATAAATCAATAATTTTCACGCAAAAATTTGGTAATTTGTTTTAATTAAAAACTATATAACGTATCAAACATTACTATTTATTTACCAGAATTCTAATATCTTATCAATAGATCCAACACTGTCGAAATATATTAAGTGGTTCATATTCTGTTGTTGATTTTACGTTTCGGGTATTCGTGCAGTGGGCTGTGTTATGAAGTGGCCTGGACTAATGCTGACTGACAAGCTGAGCTTGGCGCTTATCTCTTGCAGGTGAATGTGTCTGGAAGCGAAACTGATCAGGACGTTCATTGCAACAATTATGTCGGATTCGTCCGCTCGGCCAATGAGAGCGAGGCGCATAACTTGCGCACCGTGGTTGTCAGAGGGCAGGTATGTTTCTGGTTCCTTTCATTTTACTAACAACTCTCACCTCTTTCGTGTCGTAAAACGTACTAACAATAGTTTTTAGGCTACTGTTTTCAACGATAATAACTATTCTTGCATTACTAAAAATGCGTCACTAAATAAATGTTTATAGATGTCGTAAACCTTAAATATATTTGTGAAATTTTACAATGAATCTGTATTCATCCTTACATATGGATAAGGTAGTTAATATTTGTCGTATAAAGTGACATTTTATTTTTACATGGCTAGGGATAGCTTATTGAGAGCAGCCGAAACGGTTTAATGTTTCTTAGATTCTTGTATAAGCAAATAATTAATAAGTTAAGAATTATTTTATTACCAGCGAAGTGACTGGAAAAACTACATGCACATACTCACTGCCTCTGTAAACGGACATTACGTTTGACTGGTCAATTTTTAATGTAGTAGATACAACGTCGGGTCAGTGCTAGAGTCTGGGAAATTCACCCCTAGGTAATGACTAGTGAATGACATGCTGCCACTTTGCTAACGCATGAGTATATATTGTCTATTCACGGTTTCTTTACACTTTCTGAATCAAACATTTGAAAAATAACCACACGTATAGAGTGTTTGGTTCTTTCTAAATGTGTCACGTATCACAGGCGTTTTAAACTTGGGTTAACATAAAATAAACTTATTTTTGGTAAAATTGTACTTTTACCTATATTTTTGCTATAAAATGTACTATTTCATTTATAAATAAGATCAATGATAGCAGGGAGAAAATAGCTGTGTTGGCAACGCCTAGTAAGAAATAGTACTTGTGTAGAATATTATTAAAGTGAGTGCGCGTAAAAGTGGCGAGCTCTCCCTTTGATGTAATTTTCTATAATAGGTTAAGGTTGGCATGCTTCGGGGGAGTACCCTGGAAGTAGAACTTTAGCACGGCTTCAGAAAAGTTGTAAGTAATCGTGAATGGACTATAGTTCGGGTTGAAGGCAATAGTTTTGCTTCTGTAAGGCTGAGTGCTGTGTGCCCGGGCGCGAGTGAATCCGATGCAGCAGGACGGGAACCGAGCCAGCGCCGCGCTACCGGCGTTGTTACCCTGCCCGGTGGTTGCCGACGACAAACGTGAAACGTGAGAGGGGTCGCACAGGGGGATGGGGGAGCAATCTGGCGCTGCGGCCGACAGTCAACATAATTAGCGGAGCAGTCGGTCTGGACACACAGACGGGTAATTGGGTCCGCCATTGTGTCGCATTACCGCACTTGCCATTGTCTTCGTGCGCGACGCGACCCTCCTCCTCCCCCCGCCACGCCCTCGGTGCAGATGGGCGCGATAACGTTCGCTGCTCGATATACCGCCGGCCGTCGGGAAAGATGTCGCATCACGCCATCGCCTCGTTTAGAGGGGAGAGGAGGGCTTGACGAGCCTGATTGGCGACTCCGGGAGTGTCGGCCGGCCCTCGACCCGCCGACCCTGTCTACCTCGGCCATCGTTCGTCATCGCCAGCTCGGCCGACGATCGCTCATTTCAAACACTCCATTACTACACACGTTCCACGATGCCGCCGCAACGCACAGTAGATAAATACACGGAGCCGAGATTACGAGTCGGTTCCTTAGACGTGGGCTAACTCACTCTCTGGAACGGGTCTTGCCTCTGATTGGCTACATCACGCTGCGAAAGGTCTCCTATTGGCTGGACTGCCGGCCGGCAAGTTAATTACCAAGCGCTGATTGGCAAACGTAGTCCCGACATTTTGTTGGCCACTGACGCAATTTGCTAATGCGTGCGGCTGGAGTTCGTGGTATAAGCGAATATTTCACCTCTGTATTCTTATCTATTCCGTAGTCGTACCTTACTTAGTCTTGCCTAAGTGCTGGATGTAGCGTTTTTCCGCCATCTTCTTCTTTCTGAGTTACCGACTCTCGTGATTAGGGGTAGTTGAATTTCCACTGACCACGTCAAATCAAAGAACAACTCCTTGACACAAGACAGCCACTAATTAAAGTACACTGAAACGTTAAAAGCATGAGTATCGTTTCACTAAACCTAACTGTCACTAATTAATAGCAGAGATAGCGAGATTTTCCTAAATATTTTAGCAAGTGGATATGATTCCATAGTTTTTCTCTACTTGTATGTGCATTTTAACAGTTGACATGCTAATATCAATCACCTTGCTATGACGCTACGTAATTATTAACGGTCCAGTATTGTCCAGTAGCGAATAAACATAATCTTTATTCACCAAGGCTGTTCAAGGTCTTCATTTAATAGGCGAGAAACTCGAAATGTGAGAATAAAAAACTTTACCGGCAATGACCTGGAATGGCTATAGTAAACCGCTTGTTAAAAACAGTTGGCTGGGTCCGACCGCACAATATTCCGAATTTGAGTCAGTTATGTAAGGTACACTTCCGCTTCTCCGAACAGTTTTGTGCTACGGACCGTACCCATAAGCGACCACAAATAGGCAAGGAGGTGCCTGAAATATTGAATATTGTTTACTGTTCGCAGTATTTCTACATGAATAACTCGTTTCAATGTCATCCGCCGACAGGTCAATTTAGAGATTATGTATGTGTCGATGATGGACTTGAAACTCGTAGTCAAAGGTCACAAAAATTATCGGGGAGGTTTCTTATGTGACGGGGCAGTTATTATGTTTTTAATACAGACATCGAGACGGGAGGAATGTGACATAAATGTAAAGCGAATTAAGAAGATACGAATTTCTAATGTGGTGACATGTAATTCCAGTTAAGTTTCAGAAATATATTCCAATTCTGGCGGAAGTTCTTAATGGACTCCCTAGTTCTCACGTGGTGTCATTGAAAGCAGTTGTGTCTGTTATAATTAAAAAAAAACATTTAATATTTCCGTGTAAATGATTTTTTTTCCAAGGACAAAAATTAAAGTAAATATTTTGTTGCCAATTTATAAATATGGTATATTTTAACAATAATGTTATTGAAAAATGCCAAAGTCAGCAAAAATTGCTGTAAGTAGCCTTCTGTTTACGGCATCCATATTTCTGTAAAACAGTGCTTTATATCACAGCAGAAATACTGCATCTTTTCTGAACAGATTGCGGAATGAAAACCCTTAAGCAACCGCTTAAAATCCTAGGGAAAAAGAAGAGACGCGATGACTTATCCAATGGAACTACTTGTAAATCGCAAGAGCGTGACGCCTTGGTGTTTGAGAATGCAACCCGCTTACCTGATCTGTATGGCGTATTGCAGCTTCACACATAGCAGGCGATACCAACGAAGTCATAAATGAGAGCGGCAAATTACTGCAAGTTTCCTGCCCTGAACCGCTACAAGTTTACTGTCCTAAAACCTGTTATCTAACGTAGATTTTGGAATTGCTAGTGCGGAGAAGACGCCACAATATCGTCAGCCATATTAGTAGTGGCTAAATTAGCTTTATATACAGGAGGAAAATTTTCAGTTATCTAT